>CM060466.1:1381591-1399091 GCA_030544235.1 Lepturacanthus savala | reverse complement strand
TCTTACGATTCAGCCACAGATCAGACATTATTAGACATGTAGCTCAGACGTAAAATCAGAAAAACTGATCATTTTGCAGTGGTGTGGTTTTCTTTTTAATCTAATTCATCAATTTTGCTTAAAATTAGTGACAAATAATGTTTGGCAAGATGAGAAAGTGCAATTATTCAGCATTTATTAGGTCTCTATAAATGTATATTGTGTGTTCATGTTGTTTTTTTGTTATTTATAATCATTGTTTTTTACAGAAAACCCCCCAAAATAATGATAAATTATAAATCTATGATCCACCTAGAATATAAAACTAGTTTATAGCATGTGTTTTTCATTTTTTTAACCCTCCTGTTATGTTAATTTATCCAAACCAACCAAACTAAAACAAAAAATATCCTAATAATCATTGTTAATATTTCATTATTAACTCCATCACTAACTATTCTATCAGTATTTAGTAGAATGGTTCCTGATCTCTAACATATAATGGTTTAATTAGGATAAATCACGAGTTTTTTGTGAAAAAAGGAAACTTATAAAAGATAAAACATTTAAAATTTGACATTTCTGACACTGTTTTACCTCCAGTTTCACCATCTATGTGATATATAAACATGCAGATGAAGCATTTTCATTTTATATGTTTATTACACTAATTAAAGTGAAGATGAAGAAGTTTTATTCTGAAAAAAATAGATTTTCAAACTTTAAGACGGGTCATAACATAACAGGAGGGTCAGTTCATCAGTTTCCATGTGATTTGAGTAGAATATCAGTTATTCTTCTAGTGTTTTCCTGTCATGTGACTCAACCACTTAAGATTACATAAAACATTTTAAGAACATTAGCTCCATCACTGCTGGCATTTTAGAGAAAAAACCCAGAGAAAAGCGTCGTTCTGTTCTGCCTCTGACCTCCAGTGGAAAGACGGTGACCTCAGCAGTTGGCTGTTTGTGGGTAAGTAGGTCCGGGACGGGCCTCCAGCGAGGCGGAGACCCGGCCAGACAATGGCAGCTGAAGGGACAGAGCGGCGGAGAGGCTCCTCTAACCTTTACAGAACTAGGTCTTCCATTCACTGAGCCGCCGTCCACACACAAAGGGCCTGGATGGGGGTGAGTGAGCCTCCGAGAGGAGTTTATGGGTATGTATAGGGCCATCGCATATGTTATTTTAAAGTGCGTGCACGTGTGCGTGTGCACGTGCATCTTTCAGATCTATATGAACCACCTCATAGGCACAAACAGACAGAAGGACCCCCCCCCCCCCCACCCATAGCCAAACCCTGTTTAAGGGTCCTCTGCAGTCCAAATACGACCCTATTCAACATATGTGCTTACGAGAGCCATTTGCTTCATAAAGCAAAGGGCTCTCCTCTATTCATCTCCCACTCTTATAGTCCCTGAATGGTGATTTGATGGGCATTGTTCAACCCTCTGGTCGCGAACTCTGCTCTGTGATATTTTACTCTGGAAAAAAAAAATGGAAGGGGGCCTCTAGCATCCCATTTCCATGGCTGATTACATGTCAGATGTCACTTTTTTCTTTTTTTCCATCCATTCTGCTTCTCGCTGGACATTAAAATGAGTTATGAGTGAAGCCGTTTTTCTCTCTCATGCATCTGGAGGACGTTTGAAATTCAAATATATAAATATACAAATCTTAATCTGCTGTTTGGTGACAAAGAGAAGTTATTGCTTCATTGAATTATTCAAACATCATCTTTTTTAGAGGAGAAGGGGCTGGTGTCTGGTCTTTTTTATATATACCCCCCCCCCTCCCCTTAAAAAAAGAGACAATGAGCTATGTGAACAACTTCAGCGAGTCAATCGGCAACTCCCAGACAAACACAGCCGCTCATTGTGCTCTCAGAGAGAAGAAAGACGAAGGGAAAAGTTGATATTTCATACTGAGCGAGAGGAGGGGCAGCTGCAGAGGAAAAGAACCAACTATTCTCTGTTATTTTTGATGCACCGATGAAGGATGCTGCAAAACAAGAGGGGTGGGATCTCCTCCACCTTCAGTTGTTAAGTCTACCCTGGTTGTGTATGTGCTTGTAGAAGAAGTAGAACCCGGGGTAGCTGTCCCCCTGCTTCTTAGACAAAGGGCGCAGATGGCCGGCCCTTCTCAGCTTCGGGGTGGGGTGGGGTGAGCAGACGCCTGCGACGGAGCGCCGTGCCCTCCCACGGAGTTCATTTCAGTCCCCTACTGAAAGAGACGGCAGACTAGAGGGGGGGGGGAGCCCTGCTTATTATAAGAAGGGCTTAGAGACCCTAACTAAAACCCCAGACCCCCCCACCACTGGCCCATGACCCTTGCTCCTCATCAGGTCCCATGCACAGTTACGGAGGTGGGAGGAATGCCAAGGCAGAGGAGGGGGTGCACACACCAACCTGGCTATAAAACAGGAGAAGAAACACACACTTTACCGTCAGAGACGTAGGAGCCTGGCAACAAATGAATAACTGGAAGTTTCCCTCCTTTTATTATTATTATTTATTTATGTGGTAAGAGTCTGATTGCTGTTAGAATATTCTATCGTCTGCTTCGATATGAGTTCGAGGGATGATTCACGGCGCAATTTAAACAGGACCCGAAGATAAGTTGTCTCTGACTTTAAGGCTCAACGATTTCCCTGAAAATTAGGTTTCAGTTGCACATTTACACGATTCACAGAAACTTACACAGAAACTACTTTTATTTACCAAGAGAAAATGTTATCAAATCAAAAGTTTGGTGTTTTCCATGAAAAGTCACTTTTATTCACCACCATGAGTTGTAAAATGAATAGAAAATATAGTCAAGACTTAGTTTAAAGTGGTGCTGTCATTTTAACGTGTTAATTCGATTAATTAATTACGTCGCACACAACGGTGGTGAGCCAACGCTTGTGCATTTGAATTTTGTCCCATTGAAGGACCCGTAGTCTTCTCGGCCGTGCTACGTCACCACAATAACAGACATGGAACAGACTCAGTGCGTCTTCAGTCACTGAACGACAACTTTATTTACAAAAAGAACAGAGACGGGACGATAAATACCAACAACAAGGAGTTCTCTGACCACCGCAGCAACTCCAGCCTGAACAAACATGTTGAGGCAAGTTAGATCCTGTGGGTTTTTGATTTCAGAGGTTGATACTGAAACCACAGATCCTCTTTAGGGGTTGAGGTGTTGTTCCTCTGACCTTTAACCTCTGGTAAACTATGTCATGTTCTCCTGACTTACCTGCTGTGTCAGCAGCAGATGTGGCCTCAGTGAAAGGCCTAAAGAAATATGCCTGTTGGCGTCTTGTTCTTCAATATGCCTGTTGGCGTCTTGTTCTTCAATATGCCTGTTGGCGTCTTGTTCTTCATTTGCCTCATTTAGAGGCGTGTTATTCTTCTATTATTTATTTTTAATTGCTATATTGAGCTTAAGTGTCTATTTGAGACAGCCTTATTGTATTTATTTAACTGAATCTCTGTATTTGTTCTACATTTCTGAATAATGCACCTGGTCTAACTGGTTTAATGTGCTGGACCTTTACTTCTGGATTTAATTCATGAAGCACAGTTCACCAATAAAACATTGGATTTCAGATCTTCTCTTTTTACTGTATTCAATTGATTAGTCATCACTACAATTTATTAATATCCTAGAATTCAAATTATCAGGAGACCTTTAGCAGATATGACATTAAAATGTGATTAATTACAAAATCCTGTCATTAATTTGATTATTATGGACTGACAGCACTAGTTTAAAGTTATCTGCAGTGAAATAAACAGTGATTTTCTTTCAAATATAAGGACATTTCTAAGTGACCCAGTGGGTCGTTTGCGTCCATCACTAACTCCAACATGGCTGATTAGCGGTGAGACGTTCTTACTCCGTGTTTAGTCCAGCACCAGAAACACGCCAACAAACATCTACTTTCCCTCAGCAGCGTTTCATTAAGGGCGGCGTTGGACCAGGGATAATCTGCAGGTGATTATCTGCAGCAGATACGGAAGAAGACAGGGCGGCACATTCATAATTCCGATGTAATGCACAGCACTTAAAGTCCCTGCGACCCAATGACCCATATCCCGTCTTATAGGGGGGGGGGGGGGGGGGGGGGGGTATATTGTGATACTGAAAGGCTTACAATGGCTTATCTGGAGGGACCTCGGGCACAGAGACGCTTGTCAGCCCACTCCACATCCAGGGGGATTTGACCACAATGTGTGCATTATAATGGGCAGTGGGATGTATGTAGGCGCGCTGGCAGCTGCCCCACACACTGTACACACAGTATAGTGGCCGTGTGTGTGTGTGTGTGTGTGTGTGTGTGTTAATGAAGAAAGAAAACGGGAGGGAGGGCGAAGACTGTTTGCAATTCTAAGTGTGTGTGTGCGTAATAAAGACAGAAAAGACAGGAGAAAATATTGCTCGTCAGTCAAAGGCGACGTGTGTTGTAGCGTACAGCGCATTCTATGGCGTAAGTGTGTGTCGGGGGGGTCATCTGTGTGTGAATAGCCTGTGTGTGTGTGTGTGTAATGAAAAGGAATGCGTCTAAAAGTGTGCATGTGCTTCATATATGTGCATGTGTAAAGCTTTTTCCTGCTGAGGTGAGAGCATGTCATGCACATATTAAAAATTGATGCATTCTGTATGTAGGCTACAGTCAGCAGTTGCAGCTCTGCATATATATATGTATGTACCATATCTGTGCATGTGTGTGTGTGTGTGTGTGTGTGTGTGTGTGTTATAGAGTGTTGGAGTGGAGATAAAGGACGGACTGTTTTCACGCTTGTGTGCATAAAAACATTGTGTGTGTGATTGGAACGAGACAGAAGAAGTGCATAAGAAGAGGTTTTGTGTAGTCATGTCATTCGTGTGTGTGTGTGTGTGTGTGTGTGTTACAGTGAGTAGGGGTGGAGCCCTCGTTAGGAGCTGGTGAATGGAGGTCAGTGTGACTCCTGAATAGGAGACGAGAGAGAGGAAAACATGACGATGATGATGAAACTACAGCTTCTCACTCAAATCCCTCCATCCCCTGCTATTAGCACCATGATCCTAAACAGCATAGATATGACTTAAATACTATATATATATAATATGCACTATATTCTCATTGCATGTGTGTTGCACATGTGCGGTTGGTTCCACCATCTTGGATGACAAAACCACTTCAGAGCATCATTATATTTGCAGGAACAGCAATGGTGCATGTTTAAAGATGTCAGGAAATAAATTAAAAACTAATTATTCTATTGATATTTAGTGCAATGATGTTCAGGTAATGGTTTAATTAGTCGCTAGTTTTGATCTTTTACATTTAGTTGTACATTCATGCTCCAGAAATGAACAAAATAAGGAACTGTAATATGAACAGGGTGTGTTAAACATATGAGATGAGCCATTTTCATTTAGTTAATTAAAAACAACAGCAATACATTTCTATTTTATAACTTCATCTACATTGAATCGCATCAGTAGTTGTTAAAAATGAGCAATTTGTGAAAGAGACACTGAGACAGACTGACAGATTTCTATTTATCTACAGTATATTATAGTTGCTGGTTTGGGACACAGCTCTGGAGAACAGTTTCTGTTTAACCCATTAAACTCCAGGCTCCTCCTGAGATTGCTCCACTAATCATGTACAAATATAGTGAAGCTATACATCAAATTAAACAGGAGAAACTCCACTACAAGCACATATAAGTCATATTTACACACACCAAACACAACTCCAACACCAATTAATTAATTAACAAATATGAACATCGGTATACGATCATAAAGCCAACCCACTCTCCACATTTTGATGGCTAGCGCTCTGATACTTCATGTTACACAAACAAATGACATCTCATATGAAAGCTGAGACTGTGACGAGTCCAACGGTACCATCAGTGTAGCTTTATGACAAAAACTCAGTAAACTAGCAGCCAAAAAACACTACAGTAAAAAGTCGCTTGTTTAAAGTGACGAACAAAAAATGTGTTTTTTTGTTGCTGTTTTGGGATGAAAATGTTTATTTGAGATCAATAAATGTTGGTTTAGTGTCGACCAACATCTCTGTGTTTATTCCAGAGACATACCCTACTGACTATGGGGATGTCCTAAACATAAAAAGGGCTGGAGGTCAAGGGGTTAATTTGTTTAATTTGGATAAAGATCAGTGACCTTGCTAACGCTGCTACATTAGGCAGAAAATGTCCACATTGACATGAATATAATACTGCACATATTAAAGGAACAAAGCAGATTATCTATGTCTTAAACCAGGGTTTCCTGTTGTATTTGTGTCTCTATAATATCCCTGCTCTGTGCACGTTAATGAAGCTTGTGCACGTTTAAACTCAACATCTCCTGATGGACCTGAGTGAAGGACAGTAGAAGTTTGCATGAAGGGTTCCAGGTTTACTGTGGAGGAAACAGGAGGGATCAGAGGGAGTGTGTGTTCTCTACACCACATCAAACACTAGGTTTTAGTGTGAAGTCGTATTAATCATCAGAAAATGAAGATATTTCCCTGGTGGGAAGCATGAAATCAACAAACTGACAGTAAATGTGATTAACATCATTTCCCAGACATGAAGCTTTCATTCCTGTTTATATATGAATAGTTCACCTTTTAACCTCTCATTTTGTTTTTAATAGTATATTTGTTTCTGTTATATATATATTTAACTCCAATGAATCCTTCTAGATTTATATTTCCTGTATATATGACAGCAGAGAGTGTATTAATACTGTCCCATGTTTAAAAAACACTCAATCCACAGAGAAACATACACAGCCTGTATTCAGAAACTGAGCCTTAAAACAAGCAGTCATGACTTCCGTGAAGTTGTGATGTCACTACTATACAGTCACCACCAACACCCCCCACAGCCATTTAAAGAGGAGGAGGAGAGGCTTAGAAAGAAGCTGGAGAAAAGAAGTGGAAAACTAGACTGAGATGATCTTTGCTGCTTCAAATCTGGTTAGGGATGAAAAATTCACTATAAAACACAGGAAAGTGGAGAATATGGGACATTTAAATGGTACAAAAATAATATATATACACATATATACACACACACGCACACACGCACACACACACACACAGTTGAGCTGTCAGGCTGCATATTTATTGTATTCCATGTCTCTATATCTTCACCTCCAGGTTAATATACATGTAAATGTGCTGCGTATGTAAATTGATTGTGACACATTCATATATTTTATTTTTCAGTGTTCAGGCTGACAGATCCACTATTTCAAAATCATCAATCACAGAACTAAACTAAGTTATTGCTATCATTATTTCACCCCTCGGATGGGAAATCTATATATTTGAACTTTAAAAAATGCAGTTTTGTCTATTGCAGTTTTTTTAATTTACCCCACACACCAGAGAATAGAATTCATCCTTCATGCTCTCGTACTCATGATTCTCAGCAGCAGCTTGAATTTCTTCAATAAAACAGAGAAAGTTCTTCCTGGTCCTTGTTCTCTCCTCTTCTTCCTCCTGGTTGTTGCCTGAGCAGAGGGACGGTCACTGGGGAGTCACTTTCTGTCTCCTCCTTCCTCCTTTTACACCTCCCTCCCTCCATATTGTTGTCCATGCCCTCCAAATCTGTGCTGGTGAGACCCAGGAAGAAACGTCCTTGTGCGTCACACCCTCCCCGTCCAACTGTTGTTGTTGCTGCCGTCGTCCAAATCTCTGCTGGCAGGACACTGGAACACAGAGAGAGGGACGGTAGTTGCAGGGAGGAGGGGGTCTGGGAGTCTTCTCTACGGGGGTATGGTTCTCAGGATGGCAGGAAATTACCCACGTTGTTTTTCGGTAATCCGTTTTTAATATCAGGTTTCGGGACGAAGGGGAGGAGGAGGAGGAGGAGACAAAAGAGGGATCCAGGCCAGACAAAACGATCGGCGGCTCCCAGGGGGGACGAGGTGGTGTCTGTGTGTACATAACACACATCTCAAGTGGTGGAAATGAATGGCACTATAGTACGTGTCTGTGCTTCCCAGTAACACCACTGCTGCCCACTGAAATGACATGAATGGAGCTTTCAGAGATGTTTGTTCACTCCTCTCTCATCACTTTGGTTCCAAAGGGACAAACATCACAGAATTAAATGCAGACAAATAATTTAGCATGAAAAAGACTGAAACTAAAAGGGATGTAGTTGTTGTAATTATTGAATTTGCTGATGAGGAAATAATATTAGAGAAATACTGTAAAACAGGGAAGTCAAACCGTTTCTTCCCGGGACACGTCAGTGGTCTGGTTTCCCTTAAAAGGACAATTAACCAAATGCAGCATATGTGATATATATATAGTTATATAAGGTTATTGTTTTGTCTGAATCTGAATTAGTTTTATATTTGTTAACCTGTCACTTGTTTAAATAGGTTCAACAAGAAAAATGCAAAACTGCAAACTGAAAGAAATGTGCTTTATTAGATGTGACTGCCTATTTATTAGAGGAGAATAATTTATTTTCACTATAATTCCACAATGAATGCAGGACCATGTCTATTGTGGACTGACATAATTAAATAAAATGTATTTATTTAATTTAGTAGTATTTATTTTCTATTATTTGTGTACTATTTTCCCTTTCCACATGTTTTTTTAACTAATTAAATGGACGTTTACTAGTATATTTGTTAATGCACTGAGTTTATTTATTTATTTATCTTTTATCAGGACAGTTTCAATCCTCTATAATTTAATTCTTGGGTTTTTTAAACATCTTAAATCTTATCAGATTGTGGTCCTGTTTGTGTGAGTTTAAAGCTTCTTAATGTGAAAAACTTTGAGAATCACTGGTAAAAGGTTCAGTCACACCAACTTTACACGGTGATATTGTACTATAGTGTTTATGTGTTAATGCAGCAACAAGCCAAAAGGCTGAAATCAAACCCTGTAATCACACTTTCCTTCCTTTAAAATGTCCCGCATCAAACATTTTGTGTTCAAGGAAATTAAACTCCCAAACAGCCGAAACATTCCATTAAAGGCACCAACGCCTCAGACTTCACCATGAGAAGGATCTGCCGCCGTTCTCGTCCCATTAATCAGCGTCACTTAGAGAAATCCAAGCCTCCCATTAGGGCTCCATTGTAGAGATAGTGGTCGACACAAAAGAGGAGGATCGGACACAAGACACACTCACAGTAGTCTGCTCGTAGCTTATTGACCCCCTTTTTATGACAGATGTACCCCTTTTAGAAGGGAGTTCGGCCTCTGTCTTAGCGGCTTCCTCCCTCCACCCATCCCCCTTTATTTAATAGATGGAGGAAAGAAGAAGAAGGAGAAAACGATAGCGTCCATGTTACACACGGAGTTGAATTGCTGCTGTTCCTGCAGGTCAGAGTATAGAAGGAGGAGGAGGATGGAGGGATTTGACTTGACCCGCGGGTCATTACAGCTTTTAGAAGTCAATCAGTCATGTTCACCCTGTGGGACGATTTGTTTAGAACAACCATGATGATGTTTCTGCTTGAAGGCAGAGGAGACAACTTTCCATTAACCAGGACTTTACAGCCTAGATCTCAATCTTCTTTATGTCAAAGACACGTAAACGGACACAAATTAGACCCGAAACATGTCATTTTTATATTTATGGATGGTCTTAGAATTAGTGCTGTCATTCTAACGTGTTCATTCGATTGATTAATTAATTGTGCCGCGTTCAAAAAATTAACGCAATGATTGCACATTTGAATTTTGTCCCATTGAAGGACCCGTAGTCTTCTCGGCCGTGCTACGTCACCACAATAACAGACATTGAACAGACTCAGTGCGTCTTCAGTCACTGAACGACAACTTTATTGACAAAAAGAACAGAGACGGGACGATAAATACCAACAACAAGGAGTTCTCTGACCACCGCAGCAACTCCAGCCTGAACAAACATGTTGAGGCAAGTTAGATCCTGTGGGTTTTTGATGTCAGAGGTTGATACTGAAACCACAGATCCTCTTTAGGGGTTGAGGTGTTGTTCCTCTGACCTTTAACCTCTGGTAAACTATGTCATGTTCTCCTGACTTACCTCAGTGAAAGGCCTAAAGAAATTTGCCTGTTGGCGTCTTGTTCTTCAATATGCCCGTTGGCGTATTGTTCTTCAATATGCCCGTTGGCGTCTTGTTCTTCAATATGCCCGTTGGCGTCTTGTTCTTCAATATGCCCGTTGGCGTCTTGTTCTTCAATATGCCCGTTGGCGTCTTGTTCTTCAATATGCCCGTTGGCGTCTTGTTCTTCAATATGCCCGTTGGCGTCTTGTTCTTCAATATGCCCGTTGGCGTCTTGTTCTTCAATATGCCCGTTGCCGTCTTGTTCTTCAATATGCCTGTTGGCGTCTTGTTCTTCATTTGCCTCATTTAGAGGCGTGTTATTCTTCTATTATTCATTTTTAATTGCTATATTGAGCTTAAGTGTCTATTAGAGACAGCCTTATTGTATTTATTTAACTGAATCTCTGTATTTGTTCTACATTTCTGAATAATGCACCTGGTCTAACTGGTTTAATGTGCTGGACCTTTACTTCTGGATTTAATTCATGAAGCACAGTTCACCAATAAAACATTGGATTTCAGATCTTCTCTTCTTACTGTATTCAATTGATTAGTCATCACTACAATTTATTAATATCCTAGAATTCTAATTCTTTATCAGGAGACCTTTAGCAGATATGATATTAAAATGCGATTAATAACAAAATCCTGTAATTAATTAGATTAATTTCTTTAATCGACCGACAGCACTACTTAGAATTAAAGTAAAATATTCCCCTTGTTGCTGGGGTCCCCCTGGTACCTCCTCTAGGACCGTTCCCTTAGGGCTACATTTCACAAAGTAATAAAGCCAACACAATATATAAAGCCTGTTTAATTATCATTAAATTAATTATCATGAGATTAACATGGTCTCATGACAGAGATGCTCATATATTTGACTCATTAAAAGTAAAAGTAAATACCATTACATTAAATCAGAAGGATAAGAGGCTGCGTCATTAACCAAATTTAGCAGAATAAAAACAACCAGGCAAAGAGGAGGAAATGTGAAAATTGTCATATTATAGAAGAGAATAAGAAAAACAGTGAAGTATCTTATAGATGCATCAATAGATGCTAACCTTTAACCTTAAAAATGAGGACATGCAATGAATAGGAATATTTTAGGGTCATATTCAATGACAGTATGAATTATCCATCATTAATAGGCTATAATTAGGATGTTTGAATAGATATAAGTAGTAAATAACGTGACTAAACATGGAATTAACATATTTTACTGGTTTTACAGGACTGGGAAATAATTTTTCCCCTCATTGCTTAGTGTTTCCCGCTGAAACTCTATTATCTATGATAATTCAACCATGACACTTAATGATGTGTAAAATAACAAAAGAGATGTCTCATCTCTTCCAAATAGATCCCACATCTTTAATTGATTGGATTGATTCAACTTCCCATGTAATAAGAGAAACATCATCATCAACTGTTTTACTAAATACAATTTCTCTCCACACGATGGAGGAACTGAGAAATAAACTGACACTTGCACCTGGATTTTAATCCTTTAGAAACTAGGTTTAAGTTAAAAATTAACTCAAACCTAAAGCACATTTAGCTCCATCAAACTGAAAGTTACTCCCAGTTCATCTCAGTTCCATCAGTCAAACCCGGCTCTTCTTAACATACCGTATTTTCAAGTCGCACCAGCCATAAAATGCATAATAAAGAAGGAAAAAACATATATAAGTCACATTTTTGTGGGAAATTTGTTTGATAAAATCCAAGAACAGACATTTAAAATGTAAACTAAAACTAGAATCGAGGCAACAACAGCTGAACGGTGCTGACGTTACATGACCCAACTGAGAACGTGTCTGGTATGTTAACACAACATATTAAGAGTTATTCCCATAACTACAGCATCAATAACACGCTAAGAAGTTCACCAAAACCATCCGTGTCACTAAAACCCAATGAAATCTTCATCCTCGGTGTCACTTTTCATCAACTCCTCTAACTCCGGAGGTAGAAGATGCGGCGCTTCCTCTTCTACGTCGATGACGTCATGTTTTACTACTATGATTTTCTGTTCGCTGACGTTTTTGTTCAGTTCTTCTCAGTTGTTGTTAAAAGTTACCGACAATGTTGAAGTTATCAACACCAGCCTAGAGCGCCCTCTGGAGGTTATAGTCCGGAAAATACTTTCACCAAGTGGAATCCAACGATCTGGCTGGGTTGATTCCAACAACTTAACCTGTGGGACAATATAAAGCCAGCTTAGATCAGCACAGTCCGGGACCTGACCCGTCTCTTCCTTCCTGGTTCCCTGGTATCTGGTGATAAGGAGGTCAAAGGGCGGCGTGTGAAGAAGCTGACATTAGACTATAGAACACAATGAGTGGCCGACCTCCTTCAGGTTTCTGCTGAGGATGCACAAACACACCTTTATCGACCCTTAAAACAGTTTATGGTGGTTCTGTGTTAAACTACACGTCTTCTCAATGACACGCGTGTGCCCTGTTTAACTGATGCAGTAAATCATCATGGATCGCTCGGCATGAAATAAATCCCGCATTTTTTAAATATTGATCAGAGGTCCGGCCCACGCCAGCGCTCTATTGAATCCTTGACAAGCAGTGAGGAAATAGGATGCTATTGATCTCCCATGCGGGATTAGATTTCCAATAGCAAAAAAGATACAGGTCTCATTGTGCAATGGGGGAGGAGCATGTGACAGAGTGGCCTATATATAACCCATAGCAGGGAGTCAATAGCCAGGAGAACAAATGATCCTGTGACCATAGATAATCTATGATACTAATTCCTCTCTGCTGTCGCTTTGTTTGTTACATGATCTCTTGATTGTGAGAATACAAAGCAGGTTAAGCAGTCAGCAGGAGATCTTCATGTCCATCGCTGCTGGTTAACTCCTGTAGCATGTTCCTGTGAAGTGGCTTGAAATTCATATGCTTTAATTTCCCCGTAAACGCGAGTAATCATTGGTGATCGACGCCTTCCGCCTTATTTCTGTGTCCCTTTTACGAAGCAACGTGCAAAAATAACTGACAAACACCAGGAAAAAAAACAATACTCCGCTAATTCTGCACAAACGGATCAATCACACGCGGAAGAATAAAGGTGAGTTCCTTTAAATGTACGTGTTAACTTTGATTAGATTATCAGGTTGTGATAAGTGATTAAATCTAGTTTATAATTCTGTGGATGTAGCTGCACCGTCGACGTGTTGCTCTGCTCAGTTTTTGCAAAAAAACCCCCAAAAAACATCCCATTAACCCTTTAAGATTAATGCTTAAATATTTCTACCTGTTTTATTAATCCATCTCTGAACCTTCCTGACGTTGTTTATAAAATCCTCTTACCTGCTCTCTTCAACACTCTGTCATCACTGTGAACAATTCATGAGTTATTTTACCGTAATGACACTAAATTTACCGTAAAGCACAAAGTCTCATCTTTCAGAAAGCGTTTGAATTTTGCAGATAGAACAAACCCTCATGTAATTACAGTAATCTAAACCTTTTTTGACAGTTCTCCCCCCCTTTCTTTCTTGTACCACTTTTATATTGTCTATTTTTTCGTGTACCAGTCGTAGCCGAGCGTCACCACAACACTAGGTTATGATTTTCTGGAGGAATGCTTCAGCTGACAGTAGAGAGGTTTGTGTTGAAGGATAGAAGAATAGACTACGGTTTAGACGACATTAAACAGAAACTCAATATTCAAAATATTACTCAAAAAAAAAGGGAAAATTGCAACTACTGTATTTTCTGGACTATAAGTCGCACCAGCCATAAAATGCATAATAAAGAAGGGAAAAACATATATAAGTAAAATCCAACACCAAGAATAGACATTTAAAATGTAAACTAAAACTAGAACAGAGGCAACAACAGCTGAACGGTGCTGACGTTACATGACCCAACTGAGAACGTGTCTGGTATGTTAACACAACATATTAAGAGTTATTCCCATAACTACAGCATCAATAACATGCTAAGAAGTTCACCAAAACCATCCGTGTCACTAAAACCCAATGAAATCTTCATCCTCGGTGTCACTTTTCATCAACTCCTCTAACTCCGGAGGTAGAAGATGCGGCGCTTCCTCTTCTACGTCGATGACGTCATGTTTTACTACTATGATTTTCTGTTCGCTGACGTTTTTGTTCAGTTCTTCTCAGTTGTTGTTAAAAGTTACCGACAATGTTGAAGTTATCAACACCAGCCTAGAGCGCCCTCTGGAGGTTTAGTGTGGAAATAACATGTAAATGATATACCAGTAATAATGTGGTAATAATTTACACATAAGTCGCTGCAGAGTAGAAGACGCAGCCCCGGACTAACTATGAAAAACAACGTGACTTATAGTCCAGACAATACGGTATTTTTTTCCACTTTCACTGCAACGTAATCACAACAAAACCTAATAATCACCACAACTTGCAAATTTATTTGGAAATGCTAATGCAACAATCTCAAGAAAACGGCCTGAAATGCTGGAACTGTGATTTGAAGCATGGATGCATGCTGATTAATTAGTGTCATGATTTATTATGGTGTCAAATATATTTATAACATCATGAGAGTAAATAGGGAAGATTGTGCATCATGTGCAGCACTTTCTGCTATTTCCTCTATCAGCTCTATAGCAGCATGTACCTCCTGCTCCTGTTGGTTCTCCAGTCAGATGATGCTGGGTTGTCACTGGTCTGCAGACTTCACTGGCTGCAAAATAATAAAAAAACACAGATGTGCTGCTTTTAGATTGGAGTGACAGGTGAGTAAATATCAGAAACATGACTCCAGGTGAATGTTAATGTTATGGCAGCAGATCCAATATCTGTCATTCAGGAACGAGCAGAAAAGAGGGTTAACAAACAAGGTCAAATATAATTCCCTTCTTTCTAAAGTTACACACCAACTACAGTCAAAAAACTACAGACATCCTAGTGAATCCTTCTGGCTCTTTCCACCGTGGTTTCAGTTCTTTACACATGCAATCAAGTTAAAAGTCCCAAAACTAAATAAATGATAAATTACTCTTCACTTACAGAAAACACAAGAAATTACAAAATACTAAAAACATGAATTCTAACATTCTTCTAAATTATATTCTTACTTATTCTGAAAGATTCTCATGGCTGTAACTAGTTAACTAGCTAATGTTGCACCATGGACATCGTCTTTATATTAATTTATAAGTTTATATTTATGTAAATGTCACACAAATACACACTTATGCACAGGAGAGAACTGACAGAACCTAACACGATTAGCTTAGCTTAGCTTAGCTTGCAGACTGATAACGGAGGCAGAAACAGCTAGCTTTGCTAGGTTACATGCATGAGAGCAATGGTTTTCTAAAGGTTGCGCTAAGCTAAGCTAATGTTAGCTGTAGCCTTGTGTTGAACAGAGAATATCGGCTAAACAATAAACTACTGGTTTTATTATTGTTTGTACAAACTTATCAATTCAAAGAGAATTTTTATGGATTAGGAAACTGATCCACAACAGGAAATGATGCAAATGTGCAGCAAACAGTCTAAATGTCCAACTCAGCTATTCAGAGCAACGACTCGTCTCTCCATTTATCAAGTAAAGTTTGAGTTTGACTCCATTGTCTCCTGTACTTTAATGTCAACGGTAAAAACAGCGCTGGGTTGCACGTCGGGAGAGTGACGGTAAAACGAAGCTGCTCAGCAGGTTTGGTTGTTCTGGTTCCTCCAAACATCAATGAATTAAAGATTAACGGGCGGCAAATGAGATACTGCCCCATAGCACAAAATGAACATTATACATCTTTGAAGATTTGATCAATAACAGTGACTCCACAAAATAATCACCAGCAAACACACACACACACACACACACACACACACACACACACACACACACACACACACACACACACACACACACACACACACACACACACACACACACACACACACACACACACACACAGTGATGGAGGACTGTACTATGAGCGGCTGCTTATTTGCTGAAGTCAACAAATCTGATAACATAGCACCATCATAATTACAGTAAACTGGATGCATTACCTTATTATCTCATCACTAGACACATTGGGTCCAGGTTTAATTAAGTCCACCAGAAAGAGGCAGTAGTTTAAACTAAATATACTAAATATAAAGTATGAGAAGCGTTTATGGCCAAAGGGAGAGAATAAAATACCTAGATATATATAGAATAATAGAAATAGAATAGAAATAAGTGATGCCATTTAGTTTTACTGCTGAGAATAAAAGAAGATCAACACTACTTGTCAAAAATAAGGACATTTTTCAATGTAGATAACTTCAAACTAATCAGAAATGCATGTGGCAAATGACTATTCTAGCTGTAAATGTTTGTTTTTTGCTGCATCAATATCTATATATATATATATGTGTGTGGGTCAGTGTTAAATGATATTTGGTAAAATTAGAAAGTCAAAAACTTTTTAAAATTCAGTTTTAAGGTTCTCTATAAATGTGTTTATGTTGGTTTCTTGTTAAAAGTCCATTTTTATCATTTTATTTTACAGAAATCACTATTTGGTGAAAAATATCAAGTGGTGTGACCTAAAATAATGATTGATTTTAAATATATATATAAAAGTGTTTTAATATCTGCAGACTACAGCTGATTTTAAAGTGTTAAATTATGAGAGGACACCAGTTCACAGAAGAGAATAAAACGAGGGAATGAACAGATTTTATTCTCCACAGGGAGAAAAAAAAGATGGTGTGAAAAGCAACTAGGACGGAGGTGAGAGAAGAGGATAATACCTGAAGACAGAGACTCAGGAGACTTAACGAGGCAGGTTAACGACGTGGAAGTGAAGGGAACAGGTGACGACCTGGAGACGAGCAGAGGAATGAGCTGCTGGTTAAATCCTGCAGGTGCAGGTGATGGATTAGCACCTGATTGGTGTCAGGTGTGAAGGTGAAGTGGCAGGAGAGCAGGTGGCCACGCCCCCAGCACACACACACACACACACATACACACACATACACACACACACACACACACACGCCATTCACTCTCTCTCTCACACACAACACACACACGCGTGCACACACACACATATACACACACACATACACACACCATTCACTCCCTCTCTCTCACACACACATGCACATACACACTAACAAACACACACCTACCCCCACACACACACGCAACACACACACACACCATTCACTCTCTCTCTCTGTCACACACTCACACACACACATACACACACACACACACACGAACACGCACACACACACACACACACACACACACACACTCACACACACACTAACATACATACACACACACAGACACACACATGCACAGGAGAACGAGGGTAGAACAAAAAACATTGATAGAACACGATTAGCTTAGATTAGCATGAAGACTCATAACTGAGTTCTGTATAGTTAGATGTATTTCTTAACTGGGAGCATTGGCTTTATAAAGGCATTTCTCAGTGAGCTAAGCTAAGC
>CM060466.1:1364091-1376591 GCA_030544235.1 Lepturacanthus savala | reverse complement strand
TTTTGTTTGTTTTTTGTTTTTAAAAAACAGAAAAGAAATAAAATCGTGGATAAAGAGGCATTAGTAAAAGCAAGGTGCAAACAGAAGAGGGGGGAAAAAAAAGAAAGGATGCACATTCAGTTCATCTGGGAGCAGTTTCTGCTCTAAAAATGGTTAATTAACATACAAATGGAGGATGAAAAATAGGAAATAAGAAGGTTTCAGGGGGAGAGATGGTATGAAAGAGTGATAACGAACATGGTGCGTTAGTGTCAGCTCGGTTTTTCCTCTCTGCTACACACACACACACACACACATTTCCACTTCCATTTCCAAAAAAACTCCCTTTCCTCCATCTTTCAGCTGTGTGACCTCAGCTCAGACGCGTCCTCCGCCCTCCCTCCAATACTCCAATACTTCACATTGCTCGCTGGGATATTGGTGCATCTGGTTTAGACTGCGGTGGTGGGGGAGGAGGAGGAGGAGGAGGATAAATATGTCAACCCCATCACACTTTGGCTTCTGCAGAGTTCATCTGTGGGTCATCAACAACGATCCGTGTTTACAAGAGGAATTACACGAGGGAGGGCTTCAGAATCTGAAATGAGAGACCGGGGCTCACAGAGTGATATAAAAAACTAAAAAAAATCACCTCATTATGTTCCAGTTTTTAAGGAGGAAATAAAAATGAAGCGAGGAAGCTGCGTTTAAACGGAGAAGTTTTTACGTGGGAGCCTGAGGGCGTGGATGCAGTCACACGGGTTGATTCATCAGAGGTTCGTTAGCGTCCTGGACGCTCGTCTCATTAAAATAACGGAGGAAAAAAAAAAAAAGAATAAAAATTACAATATGGCTTTAAAATAAAAACACACAAACAAAACGCTCCAACACTCCAAGAGCCGTGATTCTCATTTCAGCTGCTTTTTTTTTTTTAGAGAGTAGAGATAAAAACTTCTTCTTCTTCCTTTTTTTTTTTTCGCCGTACGACTTCCTGGGTCCCGACCTCTCCCCGACACCTCCGCGCTGCCAACCTGCGCAACTCGTTTAAAAACGATTTTTATTTTATTTTAAACCAAAATACTTCACGATTCCTTCACTGGTGAAACCACCTGCGGCTAAAATGTGTTATATACCACAAGAAAAGTGCAGCACAATAAAATAAAAAATATATAGTTAAAAAAACCAACATATCCAGTTTCCATATATCTGTGTTATATAGTAAATTTGTGTACTCTGAGGATTAGAATATAATTTGAGCAAATTCTTGCAAAGAGAGAAAACACGCGTAACATCTGAATTCTCCGGAAAAGCGTAGAAATGAGTAAAAAGATCAAATTTGGTGAGATGACGATAAAAAATGAGATTGTTTGTTTCTTCCTTTCGGTAAAAAAAGAAGAGAAATTGAGATGAGGAGGAGGAGGAGAGATGAAAATGCTACATAAATATTCAGAGAGGGGTCAAAGGTCGCCACCTACTCCAGTCTAGAAACCCTTTTTGTTAGCGGAAAACAAGGTTTTGTCGTCAGAAGCGTTAAAGAAGAGTGAGAGAGAAGAAGAAATAAACCAACACAGACCCTGTGGCTGTTCTGTCTGAGACCAGTTTTCCAGTGTGACTTCAAATTTTCACGTGGCCTCTCAGTTCCCTATGCAGTCGATGTAAAAACAACAAAAACCTTAAAAAGACCGGGGGAGTCTTGGCACAATAAAAAAATAATAATTATAATAATTATAACAAAGGGGGGTTTAGTTTCAGCTTTTACAACAACTCACTTCCATCCAGTTGTTTGATAAAATGTGATTTTGTCACAGGAGGATCCAGTTATTCAGGATCTTATCTTCATTTATTTAAAACATTCCCCACCTTTTCTCTTTTGTTACAAACCAATTCTGCTTTTTTACGCTTCTGTTAAAAACTTAGAAATAAAAAACATAACATTTTAAAAACAGGACGAAATAAAGACATTAAACAGAAAAGATGGCCGCCGCCTCTCTTCTTCTTCTTCTCCTTCCTGTCGTTCCTCAGGCCTCCGTCTTCTCTTTCTTTTTGTTCTTCTTCAGGAAGGACGGGGTGCGGAACTTCTTCTTCTTCTTGGTGTTGGGCGACTTGGAGGGCGAGCTCTCCGGGGACAGCGCCTCCTCGATCTTCTCCCCGGAGCGAACCGTGATCTCCACGCTCTCCACGCTGGTCGTCAGCTGACTGACGCGCTTGCACAGCTCGCCGTCCACGCCGCCGTGGTCGTCTTTACCGTTCATCAGACCCGTGTGGTTCTCTGAGGAGGAGGAGGAGGAGGAGGAGGAGGAATCAGTGACATCTGCAGCAATACAATCTAATACAACCTCTAATAATTGTTGGCGTCATGTATTTTAGAAACAGGACAAATCTGAAGCTTCATATATCGTCACCCTCTTTAAATAAGTCACATTTGCTTAACCCCTTGACCTCCAGCCTTTTTTATGTTTAGGACATCCCCATAGTCAGTAGGGTATGTCTCTGGAATAAACACAGAGATGTTGGTCGACACTAAACCAACATTTATTGATCTCAAATAAACATTTTCATCCCAAAACAGCAACAAAAAAACACATTTTTTGTTTGTCGCTTCAAACAAGCGACTTTTTACTGTAGTGTTTTTTGGCTGCTAGTTTACTGAGTTTTTGTCATAAAGCTACACTGATGGTACCGTTGGACTCGTCACAGTCTCAGCTTTCATATGAGATGTCATTTGTTTGTATAACATGAAGTATCAGAGCGCTAGCCATCAAAATGTGGAGAGTGGCTTTATGATCGTATAGCGATTTTCATATTTGTTAATTAATTAGCTTGGTGTTGGAGTTGTGTTTGGTGTGTGTAAATATGACTTATATGTGCTTGTAGTGGAGTTTCTCCTGTTTAATTTGATGTATAGCTTCACTATATTTGTACATGATTAGTGGAGCAATCTCAGGAGTTTAACG
Source organism: Lepturacanthus savala (assembly GCA_030544235.1). NCBI lineage: Eukaryota > Metazoa > Chordata > Actinopteri > Scombriformes > Trichiuridae > Lepturacanthus > Lepturacanthus savala. Next base: position 1,373,658 of record CM060466.1, on the reverse strand, counting down.
GGTTAAGTCTTTTAATTCTCTCATGTTCCATGTTTGACTCACTTTGTTGTTTTCATGTTCAATTTCCTGAAAAATCTTAATAAATGACTTCAGCGATTATTTTAAGAAGGAGTTGATATGTGATAACGTCTAAAATGTTATGGTGTAAACTGAAAAACTGGAGTTTAACTCTTAAAAATGTTTAAATGCTATCAACAAGTTTGATATTATAGGTTAATTATATATATATATGTTCTTTTTTGGTTAAATCATTTGATAAAATTACACAGAAATAATATAAATGGATTTTCAAATGACATGAAACCTACACCTAGACCTGGTAAATGCTGAATAAATCTGTATTTTTTAATAAAACAATGACTTTCTCGTCTTTTTCTCTGAGACGTCATTTTTTCACTGACCTGTTGTATTTTGTATTTTACAAACAGGACAAATCTTCATATATTGTGATAATGTGTAAAATCTCATGTGGTGTGAACCTAAAAACTGGAGTTTAACTAAAATGTTTATAAAATTTGGATTTTTTCTTAAGTTACACTATTTGATAAAACTGCACAAAAATAATATAAATGGACTTTTAAATAAAACCAACATGAACACAAAATGTTCATTTATAGACCTGAGAAATGCTGAATTAAACTTTCTCATCTTTTTCTCTGATTCTCTGCTTTATTAGAACTCCCAAAGAAAATAAATACAAATAAAAGTAAAATAAATAAATAGATAATAAAAGAGCAGAGGAAAACAGAAACTAACACATTCTCCTTTTCCTTTATTTCCAATTTCTCTGTTTTTCCTTCCTATTCCTCCACTAAATACATTATATATAGTATTATATTTGGTGTAAACCTAAAAACTTGCTACCAGAAAGTTTAACTCTCTTAAAAATGTAATAAAAAATCAAAACTAAAAGGTGTATTTTATATAATATTCTTAATAACTAGTGCATTTCTCATAGGAAGTGTGTGTTCCTATAGAAAAGTTTGGTGAACTTCTGTCAGGTGACAGCGCTGGGATTTCCTGACAGTCATTGAACACATCATGGAGTAAAACACACCTGTTGAATAATCACCTGTCCAATCAGCACGTTGATATGCTACAGCTGTGAGGTGGGATGGATTATCTAGACAGATTTATGAATAATATGTGAGAGAAATGGTTATTTTATGTTTTAGATCTTTAAGTTTAAGTTTGTAAATCTGAGAACAGAGAGATCTAGATAAACTACTGTTTAACAGTTTGGTGTTTTCCATTAAAAGTCACACTTTTATTTACGATAATGAGTTGTAAAATAAATAGAACAATTTGGAAATGAGCCTCTATACACCTATTGATGCAGCAACAACCAGACATTAGCAGCTACAATAGTCATTTACCACATTAGTGATGTATAGAGTGGATTTATCATTAGTTTAAAGTTATATGCATTGAAAAAACTGTGTGTTTCTTTCAAAAATAATGAAATTTCTGCTGTTATAGTATATTTATTACAGGAATGTTGAGCTGCCTTCTGTTTTATAGGAATCCACAGTTAATTCCTGTGTTCAACTGTTGCTTCTGTCCCTGTGCTCTATATAAACGTCATATCGCTGCGTAAAACCCCAGTGACCTGATAGCCTAGAGAGTCTGTCCTCCTTTCAACTTCACACACACACACACACACACACACACACACACACACACACACACACACACACACATAAAGCAGGGCTTTACAGAATGAACTACACCCGCTCCCTTAGCGGCTGTTCACGTAACGAGCTGCTAGTGTCACATCTCTTTCTCTGGGCTGCAAATACAGGTCGGAGTCGTGTTACTGAGATGAAACGGTAAAACAGCGACGGCTCCGGGCTTGTTTTCATCTCTGCACACACACACACACACACACACACACACACGCACACACACACACGCACACACACACACAAACATGAAAGTGAAGCTGGTCCAACAATTGACCCGGTTTCAGCAACGAGCGTCTGACGTGGACCAGGAAACAGGCCTCCACGTCCCCGATGGAGCCGTCACGGGTTAATTGTTGCTCATTGTGTGTTTTTTGGTGCGTTTGTGCTGCAGCGACGTTGACGGGAAGTCGATCCCGTGGTGACGTTATTTACAACCCGCTGATCTTTGTCACGACGGCGACTGGCTTCAAATGTCAGAAACACGAAGCTCCGCGCTGATCAATTCAAAAAAGTACAAACAGTGAGCGAGAAGCAGCCGGGAATCATGGGATATCACATCACGGCATTGTTCATGTTACCACGGCAACAACAGCAGATTAGCTCATCTTAATGGTTTTGTATTAATGAAACAAACAATATTTAAAGGGTTTAAATTATAAAATAAAGAACACAGCTCTGTAGCTAGCGCTAAATTAGCCTAGCGTTATGTTTTTGGTTGTGTAATAATGAAAAGTAATATCTAAAGGGATCCTATTATAATGCTTGTGTGTAGATATTTATTCTGTGGTGGAACCAGCTCCTGTTGTGATGTCACAACAGGAGCTGGTGTCAGCCTCCTCCTGCTGGACTACATGTACCTGGAATATTGGTTTAAATAAACCATTAAAGATGCAAACATCATGTTATTCTAGCATTATTTCAGTATTTTTATTCTTATATATTTATTCTATTATATATTAACATGTTTATTAATTAGAGCTGCAAGTTGATTATAACACATTAATCACCAACTATTTTAATAATAAATAAATGTATTAGAGTCATTTTTAAGAATATTCTTAATATATAACTACAGGAGCTTATTTTTTTTATGAATAAACCAAAATATTTATATAGTAAATTGTAAAAGGAGAATGTTAATAAGTGATCTTATGGCTGCGTTAAGTCTTAATGTTCACGTTTCCAGTTCAACGCTGTATTTTTTTTAATCGTTTGTTTCTTTGCACAGTTTCAGGCTTTTATTCCTCCTGAAATCTGAGGGTTTTGTAACTGGAGTCAACGGTGAACTATTTTATTCCCAAAAAGTCTGATTTCAGCAGTTTTTTCCTTCTTCTTCTTTGGTATTTTAAGGCAGCCGACATCCACAAAGCTGCATCGCTGCCCCCTGCAGGACTAGAACGTTATTGCACTATATAATCCACACATTATTTATTTATATATTATTTATATAAAATGTCTTTTATAGACATATTTTCCCTAAAAAAGTCGACGTTGTTTGACTGTGCGACGGTAAACAGGAAGTTGTATCCATGGAAACATGTGGAGCTCTCTAGCCTTGTGATTGGCTAAAAGGGCCTTCCTGTTAGCAGTGCTATCGCCACCTGCTGCTTTGGCATGTGCATGACATTTACAGAGATGCTGTGGACAGCGGCCCATGAAAAATCGCTTTTAAAAATACCATCACTTCAGGCTGCAGTCTGAACGTAGCCCTCGACACAGCTAGGCTAGCTGCTAAGCTAGGCTAACCCGCCGTTTCCCATAATGCTGAACTATTATCAAACCCAGACAGGCATAGTCGTCATGGAAACCGTTAACAGAATAATGTTTCTCTGAAAACATAAACGAGGGAAGTTCATTAAAAACAGCCCACAATGCAAACGAGTTGTCATGGTGATGGATCACTAAAAAAAGCCACAACAACTTGATCCTAACATGAAATAAATGGAAACCAGAGACTCCCTGGAGGCTAAACTCAGAAATCTAAAAACATATGCAACGCAAGAACGCTCCTAACAGGCTGCAGAATTTAATTTGTGCAATGAGCCTCATTTGTAGTTTCTGATGGGAGAAGCAGTTGGAACGTTGTTGGCGTTCCATTCATTTAGACCCTTTATTACTCTGTAGGCGCCAGAGGGTTTTTCTTTGACGTCTTCATTTCAAAAGGCTATAATTTAAAAGTGATAAGAGATAGAGACTTTCTGTAAATTAGAGAAATGTTAAGATCGACCCAAAGTTTATGTAGGGAATTATCCATCTTGGATAACTTTTTTTGAACGTCCACATATTTGAATTATACATGCTGACGCTGACAATACCACATTGATAATAAATGATTATAAAGTTTAATTGACATGTTATTCAGTGCGACATCTTGTTGAATTAGCTGGACAGTAGTACCTAGAGGGTTAAAGATCGTTAGTGCAGTAAATGTGTGTTAAATTTGGAACAAACACAGAAACACACGTCTGGTTTTTAAAGACACACACAGCAAGGCAGTGGACATCATTGTGATAAAGTCTCTCTCTCTCTGAGTGAGTGATACCTTCTTTAGCTGGAGTGCTTTGCGGGGACTGTGTAAGAGACAGAGACTGAGAGAGAGTGGAGCCGTCGTCGGAGGTTAGCTCGTGCTCGCCATCTGCAGGGAGGGTGGGGAGGAGGGGTCAGGGGTCAGCGAGGGTCGGGTGGGGGGGTGAGAGGATTGCAGGGTGGTGAAGGGGATTGAAGTAGTGGGATGACAGGTTGGGGGGGGTGGAGGGATTGGGATGATGGGTCAGAAGGGGGTGAGGGGGGAGTTTGAGAGATTAGTGGTAATACACACATGTTAGAATCAGGCCATGCACAGCTGCTTTTACACACTGAAAAGCCTTGTCTGCTCATCACCAGGCTCTCAGAGCGCCATCACTCATTTTGTTGCTGGTTGAAGTTTGATCAGCGACGTATAGCTGTTGTTTAAAATCCTACAGAACAGATGAAGGGCAACAGGTTGGATCCACTGACCTGATCTGCTGCAAAAACTAGAACAATAGTGCTATAAATTATATAGAAATCAATTCTTCAGCCACTGGAAAAACTGAATCAGGTGAAAATATCTTGTTTTTGGTACAATTATAGTCCAATATAGAGCAGAACTGCACATCTGACCCCTAAACTACTAGTTTTGTTAATCACAGATATATCACCCATATATCACCCATATAACACCCAAATATCACCCATATAACACCCAAATATCACCCATATATCACCCAAATATCACCCAAATATCACCCATATATCACCCATATATCACCCATATATCACCCATATAACACCCATATATCACCCATATAACACCCAAATATCACCCAAATATCACCCATATAACACCCAAATATCACCCATATATCACCCATATAACACCCAAATATCACCCAAATATCACCCATATAACACCCAAATATCACCCATATAACACCCAAATATCACCCAAATATCACCCATATATCACCCAAATATCACCCAAATATCACCCATATAACACCCAAATATCACCCATATAACACCCAAATATCACCCATATATCATCCAAATATCACCCATATAACACCCAAATATCACCCAAATATCACCCATATATCACCCAAATATCACCCAAATATCACCCATATAACACCCAAATATCACCCATATAACACCCAAATATCACCCATATATCATCCAAATATCACCCATATAACACCCAAATATCACCCAAATATCACCCATATATCACCCAAATATCACCCAAATATCACCCATATAACACCCAAATATCACCCATATAACACCCAAATATCACCCATATATCATCCAAATATCACCCATATAACACCCAAATATCACCCAAATATCACCCATATATCACCCAAATATCACCCATATATCACCCATATATCACCCAAATATCACCCATATAACACCCAAATATCACCCATATAACACCCAAATATCACCCATATATCACCCAAATATCACCCATATAACACCCAAATATCACCCATATAACACCCAAATATCACCCATATATCACCCATATATCACCCAAATATCACCCATATAACACCCAAATATCACCCATATAACATCCAAATATCACCCATATATCACCCATACATCACCCAAATATCACCCATATAACACCCAAATATCACCCATATATCACCCATATAACACCCAAATATCACCCATATATCACCCATATAACACCCAAATATCACCCAAATATCACCCATATATCACCCATATAACACCCAAATATCAACCATATATCACCCATATATCACCCATATAACACCCAAATATCACCCATATATCACCCATATAACACCCAAATATCACCCAAATATCACCCATATATCACCCATATAACACCCAAATATCAACCATATATCACCCATATATCACCCGTATAACACCCATATATCACCTGTATAACACCCATATATCACCTGTATAACACCCATATAACACTTATATATCACCCATATTTATTTTAAATGCAGAGAATGTAGCTTGCATCTTAAAAAGAAAAATATTAATTATCATGAGTCTTGGAAAAGGGCAGAAAATTTATGGTAAATTTCCAGAAACTCTGTGGGAAGTACTGGGCTGGGACTACTGGGAAAAAAATCTATTTCCTCTAAGGAAACATCCCAAAAGGATCAATAAAATCTAATCTGTCACCAAATATAGTTAAATTCCCTGAAAAGGGGCCAACCTCCCATTTAATCCCATATATTCCCATTAATTCCCAATGAGTTAATGGGAATTTTAATTTTAATTTCTTTATTTCAAATCTTATTTATTTATCTAATTGTATCTTGAAAGTAGATGTTGATGCAGTAGTTTTGTACTATTGTTGATATAATAATAATCATTAATCTACACAGTGGACCGGACACAACTAATCCCAGGCTAAACCGACTGTATAAATGTGTGTGTGCGTGCATGTGTGCGTGCATGTGTGTGTGCATGTGTGTGTGTATCAGGCCGTTCCAGACGGTCTCCATCTTGAATCCAGATTGGTCACCAGGGATTCATGGAGGCCGCGGGGGCATCAGCGTCATGGCAACGAGCTGGACTCGTACGGCGGGTGTGAGGACCTGCTGTCCCATAGGCTGCCGTTTCACCCACAATACTGACCTTTCACACGTGCGTGCACACACACACACACACTTTATGTTGATGCACATGGGAACATTTGGAGCAGCGTAAACACACGTGCAGACATGTGCATGTTAACGTACAAACACGCTAATTAATCCGCTCCGATGTGGCAGAGCCTGAATAGACAAACCCCCTTCACTGGCTGCAACATTGATTTTTCCCACTGGCTCTCAGAAAAGGCAGTGGGACACAGGGCTAATATGATTAGCATTGACTATTGTGTGTGTGTGTGTGTGTGTGTGTGTGTGTGTGTGTGTGTGTGTGCGTGCAGACACAAGGTTAATGCAGATGAAGGCAAACAGCCGAGCCCCTCGGGGACAAACCCTCATGTTGTGTTGTGGGTGCGTGAGAACGTGGCGTCACCTGCTGAACGCTGCTAAGGAGACGCAGCTCCAGACCAGGACTCTACGATTACTGACACCAAAGCCACTGAGGGATGATCAGGATGCTCTGGAGTCAGTTCCCAACTCAAGATTTGAGCAGGAGGGAAAGATTAGCAAAGGCAGAGTGTGTGTTCAGAAAGAAAAATCAGTTTCGCTTCAAGCTCAGTTATGTTTTTAGCTGATTCGGAGCATTTATCCGGTGGTTTAAGACTCCAGAGATGGGAAAATAAATAAAAAAGCTGATAAAACACACTGCAAACAAACTGAAATTACTTATTTGAAGGTTTGTTTTAAGGAAACAAGACTAATATTCTCTTAAATAAAGATTAAATTCGAAATAAGCAAATTCAATTGAATCATTTTTCATAGAAAACGTCAGCCTTGTTTCTTAAAATAAAACTAGATTGACCCAAAAAGTTAAATTACGTCAGTGCAACAAGATAATTCTACTCTATATTGAACTAATTGAACCAAAAACAAGATATTTTCACCTCAACAGAAGTCTGATGAGCATCTTCCTGGTTATTTATTATCATTTATTATGATAAAAACATATCTACGGCACTGAAACTTAATTACCTGTAGTAATAATGTAATAATAAATGCAATTAATTGAATTTTAATAATTTCTATTCTCGTATCAAACAATCTCCAAATGCATTTAATCGAGTTGAAACGATTTATTTCTCTACATAAATTCAAAGTTCTTTTATTCTGAAACACTGGACTCATTATTATTCCATAATGGAGCAGCCCTAACTCACACATATATATTATTTACACATATATACGTTCATATATATATATAAATAATAAATAGACGCAGCTTTTAAAGCCTGGCCTGCTGAAAGTCAGTGAGGTGCATATCAGTGGACATCTCTGGTGACACAGTGTGTTTGGCTGATAAACTCTGCCCTGCTGATACATCCGCTGCTGTTGGAGCAAACTGCCAACACTGACACACGATCTCTGCTGCTTGGTCCAATAGAAACATAGAAACTGACAGATTTATCCTTATTTGGCACAGTTAATGCAGTATAATCTGATTTCAAGTCAATTTAATACTTCTTTATAGCAAATGTTAGTTACCAAATTGATGCAAATCAGGAAATAAAACTACATTTCAGTATAATTCTACTCAATATTATATATATGCATCAAAAACCAGATATTTTCACCTGTTGAGGTTCCAGCTTTGCATTGAGCTCAAACGCTGATCTATAATTTAGTTGAATGACACGACGGTTGGTGGAGAACACGGAGGGATGAAGGTTTGATTTGTGCACATGTCACATATGTGTGTATTCACGTGTGTGTGTGTGTGTGTGTGTGTGTGTGTCCATATGTCTCTCTGTGTGATCAGGCTCTTGTGGTGTTTTGCAAGTTGAGCATGAACAAGTCCACACACCTATGAGCATTCATGAATTTATGAACGTGTGTTATTTGTTTAAGAGCATGCATGTGTGTGTGTGTGTGTGTGTGTGTGTGTGTGTGTGTGTGTGTGTGTGTGTGTGTGTGTCGTACCGCTGGGACCCAGTTGCCTCCTCTCTACGTTCATGCGGTACTCCGCCATGTCTTTCGCTGACAGCTCACTGAAGGGGTTGGGAGGCAGGGGAGCCATCTGCTCCTCCTCTGTGGGCACGTATGGCTGTGGAAGGAGACACACACACACACACACACACACACACACACACACACACACACACACACACACACACACACACACACACACACACACACACACACACACACACACACACAGTTTGAATGAGCACTCACTCACATACAGATGTCTGCACTGCAAAAACAGAACTAATAACGGGTGAAAACATGTTGTTTTTGGTGTTTTTTAGTCCAACATGAGTCGAATTATCAGATAATTTAATGCTTTTTCTTGATTTTAGTCAATTTATTCTAGTTTGCAATGCATATAACATTAAACTAATGATAAATCCACTCTATACATCACTAATGTGGTAAATGACTATTGTAGCTGCTAATGTCTGGTTGTTGCTGCATCAATATCTACATATATTTCCAGCAACTATCACTCCAGTGTTCTAATGGATCAATGTGTTTGATCATTGATCAGAAGGTTAATGGATGATTAGAAAACCCTTGATGCTAACATGTTAGCATGTTAGCTGGAACAGTTTAGCTGCTTAGAGAAGATAGAAAACTGAAGGAAAACAATATTATTTCAAACACAAATCATTGTTTCTAACCTTGTGAATGTCTTGACTGTATTTTCTATTCATTTTATAACTGATGGTGGTGAATAAAAGTGTGACTTTTCATGGAAAACACTAAATTCT
>CM060466.1:1271591-1359091 GCA_030544235.1 Lepturacanthus savala | reverse complement strand
TATCAGCATGGATGAAGCCTGATGTCTGGGTCTTTTCTAGGACTAGAGCTCTAGAGCTAAGCAGAACCCCATGATCTAGACCTAGTTAGTCAGGAGTTCATCCTACAGCAACATCATCCACATCATCATCTAAAACCTTTGTCTGGACATGTAAAATACAGTTATTGTAAGAAAAAGACTACGATTTATGTTCAGATCTCAATCCGTTTTAAACAGTTGTCAAGTAAAACCAGACGTATCATAAATCTATTGTAGATTCTCAGTGAAGGCATCAAAACTATGAATGAACCCATGTTCCTGGTGTTTTCTCCTGTAGTTTCTGCTCCGATCATCTCACCATGGTGGTCCTGCTGTTGTAGCGGTCCTCTCCTCCCTCCACGTTCACCTTGGTGTAGCTGTTGGGTGAGTTCAGCCAGCGTGTTTTCTCCCTCTGCTGCCGCTGCTGCAGGAACTTAAACGGCAGCCGGGTGGCGCCGTCTCCGCCTTCCTCCTCGAACATGAACGCCGTGACGGTGGCGGGGATCTCCACGTCGCTCTTGTGGCGGGGCTTCTCCCGTACGATGGGGTGGCGGTAGGCGTAGCCCGTCCTGTAGCCCTGACAGACACAAATATATAAATAAACAGGAGTTTACACTGACCCTTCACAATAAAACTAGATGGAATTAACCTGTTCATGGATTTAACTCTTATTCTGGATTTTACTGCTGCAGCCTCTGATTTAACCCATTTAAACACATCTTCTAACGTTTTCATGCATATTATTATATCAGCTGAGTCACTAATAATCATAGAATGCATCTATTTTATATCCATTTTAAACTCTGAATCAGAAAATAGCATTTTAATGGGTGGAAATTATATTTACCTATTATTATTAATACTATTATTACTAGTTTTAGGGGTTTTTTTAGGAGGGGGTTATTCTAGAGACTTAATTTATTTTATATATATATATATATATATATATATATATATATATGTAAATGTGATGTGGTGTAACCCTAAAAACTTGCTACCAGATAGTTTGACTCTTAAAAAAGGTTTTAAAAATTAAAAACACATGCTATTAACTAGTTTTATATTCTTTCTACATTCTTTTTTGGTTGAATCATTTGATGTTTTGTGTCAGAAATCACATAAATTTGTGATTTCTGCAAAAGAAAATGATGCAAAATGATTTTTAAATGACAAAAAAATCAATATTAACACTAAATGTACATTTATAGATGTTATAGTTATTTATAGTTATAGATAAAGACCTGATTATTGCTTCTTAAATCTGTATTTTAAACAGTTTTCTTATCTTGCCAAACACTGTTTGTCAATGACTGGTATATAAATGTGATGTTTAACTCTTAAAAAAAGTCTTTTAAAAATGAAAAACTCATGCTATTAACTAGTTTTATATTCTATGTGGGTTAAATATTTAAAAGTTATTCTTTTTTGGTTGAATCATTTGATGTTTTGTGTCAAAACAAATTGCATAAATGTGTGATTTCTGCAAAAAAAATATGATGCAAATGGATTTTATAATGAATTAAATTAATGAATGTACATACACTGAGCCATATACTACCTTCCATGAAAAGTCACACTTTTATTCACCACCATGAGTTGTAAAATGAATAGAAAATATAGTCAAGACATTGATAAAGTTAGAGAATCTAGAAATCCGACCTTTGAAATATTATTTCAAGTAAAAATCATTATTTCTATCTAAGATTTTACTGTTTTCAGCTGATCTATTGCATCAAAAACAGACATTAGCAGCTAGAATAGTCATTTACCACATTAGTGATGCATAGAGTGGATTTATCATTAGTTTAAAGTTATATGCATTGGAAAAAACAGTGATTTTCCTTAAAAAAATAAGGAAATTTTGAATTTTGAGTGTTGAAAATCCTAATAACTTATAAAACGAGCTGTTTCTGGGAGGTTTGGTTTGTCGTTAGAAGGTTTTAGTATAAAATGACTTCAACCCATGAGAATCACAGCTGTATAAAGCTGATATGAAGTGATGCTGCTGTTTATTCAGTCACTTTCCTTCCTGTGGAGCTGGATTCACAGCAGCAGCAGCAGCAGCAGCAGCAGCAGCAGCAGCAGCAGCAGCAGCAGCAGCAGAGCTGTGACTCCAGCCGTTTCCTGTCTCACGCTTTCTCCTCTTCATCCTTTTTTCTCTCTCTCTTTTTTTTTACTTTTCATCTCAGCGCCGCAGGTCAAAGCCGACCTTTCCGGTCGACCTGATCCTCCGAATGGCCTGATCTTCTCCTGCCTCACAGTCGGATGTTAAACAGAACACAGGATTTCATCCCTAACCAGATTTGAAGCAGCAAAGATCATCTCAGTCTAGTTTTCCACTTCTTTTCTCCAGCTTCTTTCTAAGCCTCTCCTCCTCCTCTTTAAATGGCTGTGGGGGGTGTTGGTGGTGACTGTATAGTAGTGACATCACAACTTCACGGAAGTCATGACTGCTTGTTTTAAGGCTCAGTTTCTGAATACAGGCTGTGTATGTTTCTCTGTGGATTGAGTGTTTTTTAAACATGGGACAGTATTAATACACTCTCTGCTGTCATATATACAGGAAATATAAATCTAGAAGGATTCATTGGAGTTAAACTCATTACATTTATAGAAACATGTACAAATGTCTGTTCTATAACTTTAGAACTGTTGTGTGTTTCTTACCTAATGTAAACTTTCTCTATTAACACCAACACATCCTCATTTAAACATGAAAAATCTACTTAATCTTCCATTTTTCTATAGAAACACACACTTCCTACAGACGCTGCTAATAAAAATGAACCTAAACATAAAATCACCAGCTTGTAACTAGAGCTCCATCTGTTGGTTGAGCAGAGAACTACAGCTGCATTAAATCATTTAATTCACTATTACATTAGTTTTATTGATAATGAATCAAGATCAATAGTTTTTTGCTGTAGTGATTTATTTATACGTCATTTATAAATCATTAATTATCCCACTAATAATAAATGATACCAGAGAATATAAATATCATTAATTCTACGTCTGCTCCTGTGTATGTGGTTGCATTGCATTTTATTTTACATGCATTGTGTTAAATAAATGAGGTTAATTTACTTCCACTTGGGTTTCTACAGCAGTTTATTGTTGTAATGGTTCAGTTTCACCTGTTTTCACCAACATGGGACAGTATTAATACACTCTCTGCTGTCATATATACAGTAAATATAAATCTAGAAGGATTCATTGGAAAATAACAGGTCGTGTGTCTATTTTTCATCCTTCAAATCAGCGAGAACCAACCAAACAGACACTGGGTTGTGTTTAAATGTCACACATTCTTTAAAATGACGTTGTTTCTGACGTGCAGCCACTCACCAGGTTGTCCAACATCCTCATCAGAGACTCGAACTCCAGCTCTCCGACCTTCCACTTGTACTGAGCGCCCATGTTGACGGCGGCGGCCGCGGCCACGCCGTGCACCCGGCTCTTGTACTTCTCCTGGTCCAGCACGATCAGGTTGTCCACGCCGCCGGCGCACGAGATGGCGTTCACCTTAAAAAACACAAATCTGATCGTTAGAATCATCGTGAAACGAGAATATTCCTGCAGGAAGGGCCTCCCCCCCACATCATTTAGCTTAACGCTGTCTAAAGCTACTACACCAGCAGAGAATATAGTGTGGATGGTATAGCAGCAACATGCTGCAGGGGATTATTTATAGATATTAAGCTGGGCTTTGCACGATGGATTAATGTTTTCTTCTGCTGGAGTCAATCAGGAGATTTAGTTTGTCTGTTACAGCAGGAACATGAAAACATGTGAAATCCACCTACAAGTGAACATAAGGACACAGCAGAGTAATCCCAGATAACACAACACTTTATTTTGGAGAGATCATAAAGGAATTTCAAATTAAAACAACCATAAAACAAGATGATATTTCTGTTGCACTTCACTATAATAAACACATTTTATATGGGATATTTAAGAACATCCTCTGAAAATACTTAGAATTAAACAGTCTGAGAAAAAATGTGGTTCTCAAACTGTGGTTCAGGGACCCCCAGAGGTCCTTGAAGAGGAACCAGGGGGTCCAATTCAGGAATGTCACAATTTAAAATAAAATATAATTATTTAATTTAGTGGTATTTATTTCCTATTATTTGTGTATTTGTGCATGAATTTATTTAATTCCAAATTTTATTTTCTATTTTATATATTGAGGTGGAAATACAAAATATAATGAAAACTATTTTTAAAAATATTACAAAAATAAGTGAATTTTATAAATTAATTTATAAAAATATTAGATATATTTTTGCATAATTAAATATATATTTATTTATTCTTGATTATGAGATGATTCAACCATACGTTTTTAGGAGTTTAAGGGACGTTGTAGTTGAAAAGCTTGAGACTTTAGATTAACCCCTTGACCTCCAGCCTTTTTTATGTTTAGGACATCCCCATAGTCAGTAGGGTATGTCTCTGGAATAAACACAGAGATGTTGGTCGACACTAAACCAACATTTATTGATCTCAAATAAACATTTTCATCCCAAAACAGCAACAAAAAAACACATTTTTTGTTCGTCGATTCAAACAAGCGACTTTTTCCTGTAGTGTTTTTTGGCTGCTAGTTTACTGAGTTTTTGTCATAAAGCTACACTGATGGTACCGTTGGACTCGTCACAGTCTCAGCTTTCATATGAGATGTCATTTGTTTGTATAACATGAAGTATCAGAGCGCTAGCCATCAAAATGTGGAGAGTGGGTTGGCTTTATGATCGTATAGCGATTTTCATATTTGTTAATTAATTAGCTTGGTGTTGGAGTTGTGTTTGGTGTGTGTAAATATGACTTATATGTGCTTGTAGTGGAGTTTCTCCTGTTTAATTTGATGTATAGCTTCACTATATTTGTACATGATTAGTGGAGCAATCTCAGGAGTTAACGGGTTAAAACACAATCAGTAATTTCCTCTCTACTCTCTATACTGTCGACTCAATTAAAATAAAAAATAAAGGGGGAAGAACAAGAAGAACAAGAAGAACAAGAAGAACAAGAAGAACAAGAAGAACAAGAAGAAGACGTGTCTCTAAACGCTGCTCTGGACTGACATCAACAGCTGTCACTCTCTTCATTAAGCAGCTAATAAAGCAGCTGTTTATCCAACACGTTCCCTGAGGTGAGATCATGATTTACAGAGCGAGGGAAGAGAAGACGTGGGAACTACTTTAGAAAGATTAGAATTAGCAGGAAAGTAAAGAGTTGTGTGTGTGTGTGTGTGTGTGTGTGTGTGTGTACCTGGATTTCACAGGCATACTGGGCATTGTAGATGTAGTGAAAGGCCTCTTCAATGGTTTCCCCCAGAGCAACAACACCGTGGTTCCTCAACACCAAAACCTGCAAAACACAAAACATCCAACAACACGTTTAAATCTCTTTGTGACGTGAATCCAACGTCTCCACTTTATTACCCAGTGGTGGAAATTCCCTTCAACTCCCTAAAATTCTTGCCAGTTGAGATTCTGCTCATCTCAAACGAGGCCGAGTGCAGGAAACTCACATGAACTTTAACAGGATGTTCTGGTTTTACTGTCTCAGCTACTGTTTCCTACTAGAACCGCACCACACCCTGATAATTGGCTCGTTTCTAAGTATTGAAATAGTTCCTTCTTCCTCAGAAGAACTCCAGCGTCCTGGTGTCTCCTCCTTCTTCTCCTTGGTGGTGGTGGTCCTACCTTGGCCGTGGGGCCCAGGGCTTTCTGCAGCTCCCTGCGCTCCTCCTGGTCGTCCAGGCTGCCCTGGTAGTTGTAGTAGGCGACGTCGCCCAGGATCAGCGCCTCCTGGGAAATGGGCAGGATGCCACACTTCATAGATGACACCTGGAGCAGGAGAGAGGAGGAGGTGGCTTCAGTCATCGCTTATAAACCTCTGAGATCTCCTCAGAGATATAGAACTTCTCTCCTGGCGCTGCAGGCTGCTAACACTTAGCATACCAGCGGCTAATTACGTGTAATTATTCCTTTTCTGCAGTGTCAAGGTAGTATTCTTCTACTTAATTACAGCGGCTCCAGAGCTCTGGATGTGATATCTGAGCATGTCTCTCCCTGTCAGCGCTGCAGGTTTGAAGGAGGTTTAGATGGAGACTCACGGCGGCCATGGCAGGCGTGTGCACGTGGATCACGCAGCGGATGTCAGGACGCATGGAGTAGATGGCGGCGTGGGGGCTGAACCCGGCGGGGTCGATCCTCAGGTTGGTGCAACCCTGGTCAATCACATCCCCGATGATGTTGACCTTCACCTGAGGGAGGAGGAGGTGGTGGAGGTGGTGGAGGTGCAGGAAGAGTAGGAGGTGGAGGAGGAGGTAGAGGAGGAAGAAGAGGAGGAGGTGGAGGTGGAGGAGGAGGAAGAGGAGGAGGTGCAGGAAGAGGAGGAGGTGGAGGAGGTGGAGGAAGAGGAGGTGGAGGAGGTGGTGGAGGTGGAGGAGGAGGAGGTGGAGGAGGTGGAGGAGGTGGAGGAGGAGGAGGTGGAGGAGGTGGAGGAGGTGGAGGAGGAAGAGGAGGTGGAGGAGGTGGTGGAGGTGGAGGAGGAGGAAGAGGAGGAGGAGAAAGAGGAAGAAGAGGAGGAGGAGGTGGAGGTGGAGGAGGAGGAAGAGGAGGAGGAGAAAGAGGAAGAAGAGGAGGAGGAGGTGGAGGAGGAAGAAGAGGAAGAGGAGGAGGAGGAGATGGAGGAGGAGGAGGAAGAGGAGGATGAGGAGGAAGTGGAGGAGGAGGAAGAGGAGGAGGAGGAGGTTGAGGAGGAGGAAGAGGAGGAGGTGGAGGAGGAGGAGGAAGAGGAGAAGGAAGAGGAGGAGGAGAAGGAGTCAGCATAAACTCCACCCAGTTGCAGACACAGTTCTTAAGGTTTAAAACACATTTTTTACATTTTTATTGACATTGAATCAGTTTAATTCTAATGAATAACTTCTAGATTCATCAGTCATAGATACAGAGTATCTAACGAGTATTAAAGTATTATTAAAGAGTATAAACATGTGTTTTTATGACTATTTATATTATAGATTCTCACTGAAAGCATCAAAACTATGAATGAACATGTTTATAATGTTATGTGGTGAAATAACTGAAAACAGGTTTTATATTCTAGTTTCTGTCGTCACCTGAAATGGTTTTAACTTCATAGTTGACTCTTATCAGGTTCATTAGGTTAATTAGTGGAATTTCCATGTCTTGACTTGGACTAGTGAACAATCATTGACAGAATAGCAGCAGATGACAGAATTAGAACTTGACTCAGACTCAGTCAAACTGCAGGAGGTTTTTATACTAGACATCACTTCAACGCTGCTAAAAGACCAGATGAAGCTGCAGGAGAACACAGGTTAGAACCAAGCAGAACAAACTAGAGGAGTGAAATGATTGGTGCAGACACTAAAACACGTCCAGACATTAAAACACGTCCAGACACTAAAACACGTCCAGACATTAAAACACGTCCAGACACTAAAACACGTCCAGACACTAAAACACGTCCACCTGATTCACCATCAATGAGCCTGATGACAGAAATCACATTATCAGCCATGTTCTCTGCCTGCTCCTCCACAGGAAATGAATTGATCCGTTACTAGGAAACATAATAGAGTTGGTTTAATTCACTATGACAACTTCATTAGCAGGCCGTTAGTAGTTATTAAATTACAGAGGAAAAAACAAGACGAGATAAGAGGCCGAGTTATAAAAACAGAACCAGCAACATCACTAGAACCAACCAGAACCTGCAGCAGGAAGCTGCATCATCACGTTCTTTTCTTTTCTTTCTTTTTTAAACTCATGCTTCTGCTGCAGTTTGAGAAAAGCTTTTTAAAGGAAGGAGGCCCTGAGGAGGGAATTCTGCAGCCGATAACAATGTAAACCAGCAGCAGGCTGCACAGAAAGCAGCTGCAGTAGAACCAGTAGAAACAGGAAATGCTGAGAAACAACTTTCTGCTGGAAATAAAGGTTTGTTTCGAGCCTGTTTGACTGTTACGATAGGAGACGTCTATAAATGTCTTAAACTGTTAAATGTGCAGAATAAGAGGAAACATGCACCGTTTGGCTGCAGCAGCATAAGATTCATGGAGGTGATGGGTTCTAAACTTCATACATGCATACATACATGTATGCATGTATGGATGCATGTATACAGGTTACATACAGGTTATATGTCTGTAGAATAAATAAAAACTGAATAAAAAGCGTGGCCAGCTGCTGGGATCAGGCTGAGTGATGCTTGGCCTTTTAAATACGGATGTTTGGATGAATGGATGTTTATCGATCTCTTGCCCAGCAGAGGAAAGTGAAAGGCAGCGGCCAAGCGTGATTAACCAGCTCCATGTCTGACCACACACACACACACACACACACACACACACACACACACACATCGATTAGGTTACATCACATGTCCAGGACAGAATCAGTTTGTTCTACTTGTGTAGAACAGCTCTATATTTCACCTTTCAAGATTTATTAATAGTGGAGCTAAGAAAAAAATAAGTAGCTCAGGACAAGTCACTAACTATTCAATTAATAAAACCCATAACTTTACACATGGAGATAAACATTGATATAAAATACTGATTGTCATTGTGTCCTGATACAACTATAAATAAAGTTATACATTTTTTATACATTTGCATCCAAAATACGTCTCATATTGCACATTGCACACAGTTGTTATTTAAAATGTGACCTTTCTAGAATATAAATGTGCTATATTTACTCCTAGAAGTGTGTTCTGTATAAGACAATTGAGTTTTTAGACCTAATACTTGTTTATTTGGATTCATTGACCTTAATAATGTGCAGGTTCACACCAACTTAGTTATTATAGTTCTATAAGTTCTGGGTTTTATTCTGTTGTTGCAGGTATTTTAACAAAAAAGAAGGTGAATCAATGTTTCCAAAGGATTATTAGTGGCAGAGATTCACTAAAATCAAGAGTATTAATAGTGAAAATCAGGGTTTTTAACATTAAAACCTAATTTTTTATTTTATTAATTTGTTTTTTATTCATTAGACGAAGAAGAAATAAACAAATGGATGGAAATGAGAGTAGGAAAGTGTGTGTGTGTGTGTGTGTGTGTGTGTGTGTGTGTGTGTGTGTGTGTGTGTGAAGCTTCAAAACTATCAAACCAACCATATCTACTAGAAATATGAAGAATATTCCAGAAATGTTTCATCTCCAGGTAAAGTATCTGTGTCTTTAGTGTCTTTAGTTTTCTCCGTGTATCAAACATTGATATAAAAACAGAATCTGCAGATAAATACGAGGCTTTTTAACCAAGTTATTGATGTTAAAGTACTTTTTATCAGCAGGTGTTTCGACAAAAAAATAAAAAATCTGATCTAATTTGTCTCGTTGGATGAATTTATTCCTATTTGTTGTTACTTTCACACCAAACTCACAGTAAAATGTCCCTTAACTCCATCTACTACATTGACCCTGACTTGACCTCTGGTGACCTTCGTCCCGGACGACTTCCTCTTAATCAATCTGTTTACATCCCTCAGCGCTCGGCTGCGTAACCACGGCGACCGGTGAAAACAAAACAGGAGACAGGAAGAGGCGGCAGAGACGATGCTGCCTCGAATCTACGTGTTACTCTGCTGTTTTATAGAAAAGAGAAGATTTTAGATTTAAGATGTTTGATAAAAGAAACTCAAGGCCCAAAATATGGATTACTGAAAGCACCATCATCAAGAATAAATAAAGAATGACTCAGTACTTTTCTATTTAATTAAATTATATTTCACATCTATTTGCTCTTGCATTTTATTTATTTAACCTTTATTTAACCAGGTAGTGAAACCCACTGACATCAAGTGACCTGGCCAAAAGGTCAGCAGAGGTCACGATAAATGATAAAATAATCAATTAATTTAAATATCAAATTAAAACTAAAGTAAAGCAGCAGTAAAATAATATGGGTTAAAATTTACAGCATAAGTGCTGTAGTAAAAATAGGATGTTAAAATAAAAGGGTGCAGTTATTTACAATAAAAAAATGAAAATTTTATTTAATATATAATAATAATTAAGACATAAAATACAGTAAAATAGCAATAAAAACAGGATGTTAAAGAGTCAAAGCACAGGTTTAACATGGTCGGCCATTTTTAGTTCTTTCTTATTTTTTATTAATTTCTAATTGTATTTATTTATTTATTTATTCACTTACCCATTTATTTTCATCTCAATGTATAAAATGGAAAATACAATTAGAAATTAAATAGATTCATGTGCAAATGGGAAATAATATAATATAATAAATAAATAATTGGAAATAAATAGTAGTGAATTAAATAAATGTCCTGTATACACATGGTTTAACATGCTCTTATTGTGAAATTCTAGTGGAAATAAGGAGTTTTAGTTGTTCCTGTGGCAGTGTTTTAGTGTTTCAGTCACTACTGTGGCTCTAAAGGATGTTAATAATTACCATTGTCTTAATATCTTTGAAAATACAGCTGCACATGTTGGTTTTCCATGTCAGAAATAAAACTAACTAACTTTGGTGGAGATTCATTCTCCCCATGTTCCCTTTCACTTGGTTTTCTGCTCAACACGTAGATCTTAGCTTCACATCTGCACTTTATTTCACATTATAATAAAATTTAACAACATTCTCTTCTGCCAGATGAACCTTTGTAGTGAACTCGCTTGTAGCTGTTGCAGCTATGCCTCCTTTGGGGATCGCTTGTAAAAAGATATGATGAATGTACTGTAACTTTGTTGAAAGGCAAAAAAAAGGGATGCCAGCGAGTTGCAGCAAGAAAATGTAAATCAGCAGAGTTTGGGTCGATGTCTCGTCCGTTCAGCAGCTCCTACAGCAGCTGCTGTCACACCTCACCTGCAGCTGCAGGTGTGCAACGTTTGCACAGGTGCTGAAGACAGAGGAATGTCAGATGGAAGGTAGGATTCAGCGTTATTGCACAAAAACATGAAAATCAAATAAAGGAGTGTGTGTGGAGGGTTTAGCTTTGTTGACAAAATGAATAAAGGTTCAAAAATATCAACTAATAGCAAATAGCAACTAACATAGTTGTTATTTCAATGCACCTTTAAAATTAGCCCTTTTTCTAATATAAAGGTGCAATAGACAATTACATAGACAACTATAGACAACACTAACAATTCAATTAATTCTCTAAAGCCCATAACTTTACACATGGAGATAAACATTGATATAAAATACTGATTGTCATTGTGTCCTGATACAACTATAAATAAAGTTATATTTTATATCACTCAATACATTTGCATCCAAAATACGTCTCATATTGCACATTGCACACAGTTGTTATTTAAAATGTGACCTTTCTAGAATATAAATGTGCTATATTTAGTCCTAAAAGTGTGTTCTGTATAAGACAATTGAGTTTTTAGACCTAATACTTGTTTATTTGGATTCATTGACCTTAATAATGTGCAGGTTCACACCAACTTAGTTATTATAGTTCTATAAGTTCTGGGTTTTATTCTGTTGTTGCAGGTATTTTAACAAAAAAGAAGGTGAATCAATGTTTACAAAGGATTATTAGTGGCAGAGATTCACTAAAATCAAGAGTCTTAATAGTGAAAATCAGGATTTTTAACATTAAAACCTATTTTTTTATTTTATGAATTTATGTTTTATTCATTAGACGAAGAAGAAATAAACAAATGGATGGAAACGAGAGTGGGAAGTGAGAAAGTGTGTGTGAAAAATGAATGAAGCTTCAAAAATATGAAACAAACCATATCTACTAGAAATATATGTGTTTAGTTTTCTCCGTGTATCAAACATTGATATAAAAACAGAATCTGCAGATAAATACGAGGCTTTTTAACCAAGTTATTGATGTTAAAGTACTTTTTTATATCAAGTATTTGTCATCGTTTTATTCGAGGTTAATCAGTATTTAAAATCCAGATGTTGCCATAGATTCACCAAAAATCAAGATTAAAAATCAGAATTTGTAACATTTAACATTAAAAGCTCATCATTATTATTCTATTTATTTGTGTTTTTAATACAATGGATAAAGTAGAAATGAAAGTGAGAGACAGAAGAAGAGGAAACAGAAAGACAAATATAGAAACTGAATTAGAAGGAAGATTAAATGTAAAACAGGAAGAAAGACACTGACAACAGATTATTATGCATCTATTGACACAGTGACCAGTGTTTTCACTGAACGGACAAACAAGCTGCATCACTGGATTAGTTTAGTTGAAACATGAGAGGAGACAAGAATAAGAAGAATAAGGAGTTTTCATCCTAATCTGCTGCTTCGCTGCTGTTTTACCTCATGTACAATTCTAGGAAGTCAATTAAAAGGCTGATGTAGCAGAAGAAGAGGGGAAACATAAGCTGTGTGCAGTGAACACACACACACACACACACACACACACACACACACACACTATTTTATTAGTTTCACTCGAACTCAGGGATTGTTAAAGTCAAAGCTTTTAAAAAGGCTTCTTTGTGTTTCTCTTACGAATAAAAACGTCAACCTTTTTATTCCCAGATAGAATAAGTCTCTCTGCTCTGGATGTTTCTGTTCTTTATTTTTTAAGGGACCTATTATTCTAATGTGAAGCCCCTCAGGCTCTTTAAAGGGACAGAGGGTAGTTTTTTTATTAGACTTTGGTTCTGTAATGTAAGTTGTTTTCTTGACTTCAGCCTCTAGTTGAGTGTTTAGAGACTGACCTGTCAAAATAAAAGTCCAACAACTGAAAATCAGCATTGAAAATATGTTAAAAAGTGCTTTTAATTTAATCTCCAGTCTTTGTAAAATAATTAGGAAAATCTTAGTCACTGAAAAACTTCTACCTTTGCAATTGTTGGACTTTTATTTTGAAAAGTTACTGCCGTTCTGTCTTCCACATTCATGAAATGTTGAGTCATGTTTCATGAATCAGTTATGATCGCTGTATGTGCAGCTGTGTTATGATCAGTCAGTTTATTACGTATAGAGATCAAATAACATTTTGGTCTTTTATTTTGAAAACCGTTTACGTCCAACAGTGGTTTTTATTGGCCGTAACGATCACAACCTTTATGTTTCTGAGGCTGCTCTGAAACTGTTCCACAGATCTTTAACAGTATAAATGAATACGTTTGAGTTTCTCTCTGTTTTAGCTTTAACAGTATAAATGAATACGTTTGAGTTTCTCTCTGTTCTCACCAGGTTTGCTGCTGACGCCTCAGCGAAGGACAGTCCTCTGGGGATGATGAGGATGTGGTCTTGTTCTTTACTGACTCGGCCCTAGAAAGAAAGGAAGATGAATAAAAATCACTTTGTGTTGTTGTGGGAGCAAAATCATTCCAATCTGCCTGCAACTCACTTTAATTACTGCTCTCTGTCCCTTCAAATATGCAGCAATGAAACTTTATTGATCGTATTATTAACCTGCACAGCTCTTTTTATATACAGTGTTTTATATACTGTTATTAGTATACTGCTATTACTGTACTATAATATACTATAATATTATATTATTATACTACAACTGCACTGTAAATCCTGCACTATATATATATATATATATATATATATATATATATATATATATATATATATATATATATATATATATATATATACACTGCTATTACTATTACTTCACTATACTATGCTATAATAATACGTCCATCCATCCATCATCCATCCATCCATCACCCATCCATCATCCATCCATCATCCATCCATCCATCCATCCATCCATCATCCATCCATCCATTATCAATCTATCATCCATCCATCCATCCATCCATCATCCATCCATCAATCCATCCATCCATCATCCATCCATCCATCATCCATCCATCCATCCATCCATCCATCCATCATCCATCCATCATCCATCCATCCATCATCCATCCATTCATCCATCATCCATCCATCATCCATCCATCCATCCATCCATCATCCATCATCAATCCATCCATCCATCATCCATCCATCATCCATCCATCCATCCATTATCAATCTATCATCCATCCATCCATCCATCCATCATCCATCGATCCATCCATCATCCATCCATCCATCCATCCATCCATCCATCCATCCTCCATCCATCATCCATCATCCATCCATCCATCCATCATCCATCCATCATCCATCCATCATCCATCCATCCATCCATCATCCATCCATCATCCATCCATCCATCATCCATCATCCATCTTTCTATCTATTATCCATCTATCCATCCATAGTCAACTGTGTGATATATCAAAAGACAGAAGAAAATCCTGTGTAACATGAAACTAGCTGTGAATCTAAAATCACTAAATCACTAAAATCATCACATAGTGACTATAATCAGTGGCGTCATTCATAGTTATAGTGTCTCTGCTGTCATATACACATCCAGTAGAGATGAGAGGTGTTTTATATAGAACCTAACAGAGTTAACAGGAAGTGATGTCAGCTCCTTCCTGTCTGAAACAGTTTCTCTTACTGTGATGTAGGAGCTGGCGAAGTGGGCCCAGCTGAACAGGTCCACCAGTCTGTAGAGGCTGGCCAGTTTACAGCGAGTCAGCTTCTCTCCTTTCACCATGCTGCTGGATTCAACCCCGTACATGTCGTTGATGGGTGTGACCATCCCCAGACCTGAAGAAGGAAAGGAAAGATAGAAGAGTTGACTGGTGAGTTAGAAGGTAGACTCCACCATCAGCAGTAAGAATATACAGCCGTGTTCTGTCTTTCAAGTTCCCGCTGGCAGCAGAGAGATTCACACGGGACCTCTACCCAACATCTGTGTTCTTATCTAATGATGGAGCCAACACATCTGGCTCCAACTCTTCTAATGCTTCCCTCTCTGCCAACGCCTGCCTGTACGTCCACATTACGCGGATCTTTCAGGAGGAAGAGCTGAAGCTGCCTTTGACGCGTAATTCACCATTAGTTGTGCATTCCAGCGCTGTGATTGGAAGCAGACTCCACATATGGACTTCTGGACAGAACCCCGGGATCAAAAAAATAAAAACCCCAGTGAAATATGCCCGGCTCTTCCGGAGTCTGGGGGTAGAGTCGGTATTTACGCCCCTGAGCCAACAAAGCTGGTATTTGTGCAGGGATCTCCTGTCTTCAGACGGGCCGGTACTCACTGAGAGGGGAGGTGTTGAACCCGGCCACCGAGCTGGCCATGAAGAAGTCGGCGATCTGTCTGAGGGCCAGCAGACCCGTGGGGTTGTTGCCCTTCCTCTGCTGCTCCTGGATCAGACTCTCCAGCTCCTCTTTGAAGGCCTGAGAAACCAGAGAAGAAGAAGAAGAAGAGTCAAGAGATGACGAGCTCTTAGAACCCAGACATGAAACCTACAAAAAACAAAAAGGCGTCACATGGAGAAACACTTCTTTATGATTTGTTTTGCTTGTTTTTTTATTGCAAGCATAAAAAATGAGCTGATAATGTCATAAATATGTTTAAAAAGTCAGAAGCCAATAAGATAATAACAATAAGGTATAATAATGGAAAGAACTCAAAAACTTGAGTGAATGTTTTGAATTGATGCATAAGTAGATGATTGAAACTTCACATTGTTGAAATTACTTCTTCTGTTTTCTAATTTAAAGGTTAATTAATTGTATTAATTGATAGAAATTGTTAGAAATCAATCAATGGCCAGATGAGAAAATCAAAAACTTAATAAAATACAGTTTTAAATGCGTTTATCAGGTCTCTGTAAATGTATATTCTGTGTTCATGTTGGTTTCTTGTTATTTAAAAGTCCATTTTTATCATTTTTTAATAAAAAATGATGATTTTGTGTGATTTTTTTGACACGAAATGTCCAATGGTGCAATAACTGCGTCTATAATGAAATAAGTTGATGGTGTAAAATGTGGATCAGTGTTTCCAAAGCTGAAGATTCAACTTAAAATGTCTTATTTTTATCCAGAAAACCCAAAGATCATCAGTTTATTGTTATAGAAGAATAAAGAAACCAGGAAATAATCAGAGAAGAGAAGCTGGAATCAGAGAATTTAGACATTTTCTAATTAAAAACGATTAAAATCAATTATCAGAATAGTGGCAACTAATGGGTTATTAGTTGCAGCTCTAATAAATATCATTATTATTATATTCATCATGTAGTCATAACCGTCATGTGGTAACACCTGGTTTTAAAAATAGAAATTAGTTGGATAAATATGTAAAATTCATCATTCTTTTATTCTTTTTCCATTACATCTCATGATAAATGTCTTTAAATGACATGAAACCAACATAAACACTAAACAGACCTGACGAATGCTTTTAAACAGGAATTTTAAAGAGTTTTCTCACATATGGAGCAACTTTACACACTTTATTTAAGTCCATTACTGCAGAACAGCTGATGTCTAAGTTGTTAACTAGTACTGGATAAATATGGAATATTCTAGTTTCTTCACCGTTTAATCTGATTTCTGCTTTACACTCTGTCATTCTCTTGATGAACCACATGAAATGGTTTTCACTTCATAGTTGTGTCTTATCAGAGTTAATTAGTGGAATTTATTGCTTTATCAATCAGATCAAAGATGTCTGAGTGTTAACTAGTACTGGATAAATTGATATCTGTCTTTTTTGGGTCGTAAATTTATCATGTTACCAAATTAAAGTGTTAACAAGGTAAATTTAATGTTACCAAAATAAAAGTCTTTTCAACCTTTATTGTGTTAAGGTAAATTTATCATGTTACCAAAATAAAAGTCTTTTCAACCTTTATCCTGTTAACAAGGTAAATTTATCATGTTACCAAAATAAAAGTCTTTTCAACCTTTATTGTGTTAACAAGGTAAATTTACCATGTTACCAAAATAAAAGTCTTTTCAACCTTTATCCTGTTAACAAGGTAAATTTATCATGTTACCAAAATAAAAGTCTTTTCAACCTTTATCCTGTTAACAAGGTAAATTTATCATGTTACCAAAATAAAAGTCTTTTCAACCTTTATCCTGTTAACAAGGTAAATTTATCATGTTACCAAAATAAAAGTCTTTTCAACCTTTATCTTGTTAACAAGGTAAATTTATCATGTTACCAAAATAAAAGTCCTTTCAACCTTTATCCTGTTAACAAGGTAAATTTATCATGTTACCAAAATAAAAGTCTTATAACCTGTATCCTGTTAATAAGGTAAATTTATCATGTTACCAAAATAAAAGTCTTTTCAACCTTTATCTTGTTAACAAGGTAAATTTATCATGTTACCAAAATAAAAGTCCTTTCAACCTTTATCTTGTTAACAAGGTAAATTTATCATGTTACCAAAATAAAAGTCTTTTCAACCTTTATTGTGTTAACAAGGTAAATTTATCATGTTACCAAAATAAAAGTCTTTTCAACCTTTATCCTGTTAACAAGGTAAATTTATCATGTTACCAAAATAAAAGTCTTTTCAACCTTTATTCTGTTAACAAGGTAAATTTATCATGTTACCAAAATAAAAGTCTTTTCAACCTTTATTCTGTTAACAAGGTAAATTTATCATGTTACCAAAATAAAAGTCTTTTCAACCTTTATCCTGTTAACAAGGTAAATTTATCATGTTACCAAAATAAAAGTCTTTTCAACCTTTATTGTGTTAACAAGGTAAATTTATCATGTTACCAAAATAAAAGTCTTTTCAACCTTTTTCTTGTTAACAAGGTAAATTTATCATGTTACCAAAATAAAAGTCTTTTCAACCTTTATTGTGTTAACAAGGTAAATTTATCATGTTACCAAAATAAAAGTCCTTTCAACCTTCATCCTGTTAACAAGGTAAATTTATCATGTTACCAAAATAAAAGTCTTTTCAACCTTTATTGTGTTAACAAGGTAAATTTTATTCCACTTCTTTTCTCCAGCTTCTTTCTAAGCCTCTCCTCCTCCTCTTTAAATGGCTGTGGGGGGTGTTGGTGGTGACTGTATAGTAGTGACATCACAACTTCACGGAAGTCATGACTGCTTGTTTTAAGGCTCAGTTTCTGAATACAGGCTGTGTATGTTTCTCTGTGGATTGAGTGTTTTTTAAACATGGGACAGTATTAATACACTCTCTGCTGTCATATATACAGTAAATATAAATCTAGAAGGATTCATTGGAGTTAAACTCATTACATTTCAGTACAAATACTCTGTGTTGTATATGTTTGCAGCCTGAAAATAGGCCATGACACCGTTTCCACATGACGACTCAAACATCTAATATTAATGCATTTATTCCATGTCGCTGCTTATGCAACACTCTGAATAAAGCACAAAGTGTCTCTGACACTCGTCTTCTCCTCATCTCTCCACCACTTCCCCTCCAGTCTCCCTCTGTGGAGTCGGGCCTTTTAGTTTTTAATGCCCATGCAGGGTGTGTGTGTGTGTGTGTGTGTGTGTGTGTGTGTGTGTGTGTGTGTGTGTGTGTGTTCATTTCCCCCCTCTATCAGGACATATACCGCTGGTTCTGAACCCGGTCCAGACATTCCTCCGTCCCTGGTGGCGAGGTTGCCGCGGCAACCGGCTTGTCGCGGATGTCTTGACAGCGGTGGGTCAGAGATTTATTTATTTATTTATTTTTGTTAAGTTGTGGTTGTTTTTCTGTGTATTTTCTTCTCCCCGTTGTGCCGTCGCATTGACATTAGAGTCACAGCGCTGCAGGCTCAGATCTCCGGAGCCAGAGCTGGATCAGCCCATCAGACGGATTCCTGACTCCTCTACAGAGCTCTTTGTTTTTTGGGGCAGTGCTGGGGGGGGGGGGGGGGGGATTCCTGCCAGCTTCACACTGTCTGTCTCTGTGTTCCGTCTCCACTAACGACTGAGGGGAATATCTGGGCTTTAGCTGCTAAATGTGCCAATGTGTCCGCGTTAGAGTGGGTTCAGCAGAGCTTTTTCAGCTGAAAACAGCTGCAAACGAAGCGAGATGAGAGTTAACAACTGCACAGCTGAAGGGTCGGGAAATAAAAGGAGAACATCCCTGAGTTTATAAATCATTAGCCTCATATTTCATGAAAAAACATCAGATGTGTGAACAAATATGCCAAAAAAAATAGACCGATCAATGTTTAACAAGCAAAAAAATGACTTATATAGGTATTTATGTCTCACGTAAAGGCCTCACTATATATTTTAAGTGAATATATATTTATTTATTGGGTTTTCTATTAATATTTTAACAGTAGATTCAACCAGACGTGTGAACAAATATGCAAAAAGAAAAAGGAAAAAAGTTTAAAAAGTAGAAATTTAAAAAAAAATGATGACATTTTGGCATTTTTGTCTCATAAATACAAATATATCTGTCACACCTTGAAGCAAAAAGGTCATTTTAAGTTTAATTACACAGTTCTTAAGCCCTTTGATTGGCTGAAATCACATTTAGTATGTATGTCTTGTATTAAAACCACCTATAAGTCAAATAAATGATTTAGTCAGATGGTGTTATATTATATTCTAATAAATGCTGTGATTGGTAATAACATCGAGGCAGAAAGACATGATGATGCAGCAGTGGTGGACGAGGAAACTTATGCAAAATATCTCGATTTGGTCCAAATATGACTTGAAGCCATGTGGTGTTACCTGTAATTCATCACCTGTTAGTGTTAGAATAGCATCAAATCTGTTTCAGATTCTCTCCACTGGACTTTGGACGTTGATATGTCAAAAAAGCACACACACACACACACACACACACACACACACACACACACACACACACACCAGTAGGCATCTGCTGCACAAATTGTGTGTGTGCATTCCCGAGAAGATTATGACAGCAGGGATTTGATTCCCATCATCTAAGCAGATTAATCTGGCGGCTAAAAGTGGATCCTCTGTTTAATGTTTCAGCAGCACAACACATCTGCACCAATAAAAACATCACGTCAAAGCGGGTTTTTCCATCTTAACCCAGTTTAAACCACTGACAGTAAGTCAGGTGGAGGCAGAAAATGACATTTCATCATTAGAGATGCAGCACGTTAAAACCAGGAGTATCATCACCAACCTGCTGGATTAAAACCACGGAGCATTAATGTGAGAAATGAAGCAGAATCGGAGGCTTTTTTTTTATATTAATGTTTTTTTTCCTCTGAAAATGCCACTTCAGCACCCACATCATCCGATTCAATCTCTAAAGCTTCTTTTTTTCATGTTCTTTTACTATCACAGGATGTTTCTAGTCTCATCAGAGGAGTTTCCTTGTTACTGCTGCGTTTCTCATTGTTGCAGAAGCAGGTGACATGATCCTGTCGTACAGGACGTCATCCTGTGGGAAAGGAACTTCATTTATGACTCTGCTGGAGGCCGATGCTGCACATCTGTGACCGTACGTCACTCCGGTGGCTTCAGCGTTACCTAATTGACTATAAACTATTGTGTTTATTTAACTGCGTTATAGAATAGTATTGTTGTTTTTCCTGTACGAAAGATGAAATGTCTACTTCTGTTTTCCTATTATAAACAGTGTTGTACCTGAATATTTCTACCTGATATTTTAGATGAATGTGAAGTGGACGTCCTGTATCACACCTGATAAATGAACTGTCGATTGAACTTTGACCAATAGGACGTCTTCTAAAAACTCAGCGTGGCAACAACTTGAGTTATGGAAATGAAACAAGAGAAGAAGCTGCACAGATTCATCATATGAACATTTTATTTTAACTTTGGAGAATGTTTTTCTTCAATAATTAAAAATAAGTTCAAGGAGCTGCAATGATGGAGAAATGCTGCTCCATAAAATCTAACATGAACCCTGGATTTAACATTTGATCTCATCTTCTATACCTGCTTATTCCTCATTAGGGTCACATGGTCTGCTGGAGCCAATCCCAGGCAGGGATACACCCCAGATGGTCTCCAGCCAATCGTGGGGCACACACACCATTCACTCACACACTCACACCTACGGTGATTTAGAGTCTCCAATTAACCTCAGCATGTGTTTGGACTGTGGGAGGAAGCTGGAGAACCTGGTGAAAACCCACCAGACACAGGGAGAACATGAACCTCCACACAGAAAGGTCCCAGACCCAGGACCAAGGAGGTCTGGAACCTGAGACCTTCTTGCTGTGAGGTGACAGCACTAACCCCTGCTCCACCGTGTCGCCCTCAACATTTGATATGAAGATGAAATCTAGTCCATTCAGTGTTCAAACTGATAAAATCGTTGCTGTCTGTGGTTCTAGACAGGCCTTAGCAATGATACTGACAAATAACAACAAAAATAATAAACTATGAACTAGTTTGATCATTTCTAGGACGATGAATGAACCATTAATAAACTAGTGGACTTTGACTTTCTGGCCATTAGCAGGTGGTTTGGTCACTTCCTGCAGCTGGATTAGGTTGCAGTGAAGTGACCTGCAGCTCACACACACACACACACACACACACACACACACACACACACACACACACACACACACACACACACACACACACACACACACACACACACACACACACACACACACACACACACACACACATAGAGCCCAGGTGAGGTCTGTAATTTCAGACACACACTCAAATAGCCTCTTGTAGTTATGTAAGCACAATGCTGCACCTTCAAGCCGCCGATGAACCTTTCTGCTGCTGTTTTCCAGTGGTATTGATTCCCCCTCATCTAACCTCAGAGTCTGCATCAGTGAGAGTGTCTGACTCCTGCTCCTCCTGCTCCTCCTCCTGCTCCTCCTCCTCCTCCTCCTCATAAACTCTCTGCCCCCCACAAACTTCAGGAGAGGAAATCATTTCCCCAGATCACGTCCACCAGTCTGATACCAGGCCTCCGTCTGTCTCCATAAATAGAAAACCTTTGCCACCACAAAGGTTCCTCATGTCATCGTAAAAGGTCCATTATTGTAGGAAGTTAGATTTAAATACCAGATAAAAGCTCCATTCACAAAGAAATGCTCCTCGCCTGTATTATGAAACTGAGCCTTGAAAAAGGCTTTTGTTTCTTTTGGAGATTAGCCAGAAATGATCATTAATAAGCAGTGTCCAACTCAAATAAACAATTAATCTGATTATAGCCAATCAGAGACCAGGCTCATTAATGTTAACGAGGCAGAAACAGGTAGCAGGAGAGAGGGGATGCTCTATTTTAAGTTTAGACATAGATGTTTCATCTAGTTCTTGAACTGAATTGAAGTATCGTGTGTTTCTTGTTAATAAATAGACGACATTTGAAATCAATTCTTCATTTTTGCATTATTGTTACAGCACAGACGTTTCTGTGATGATTGTAAATGTTGTTGTGAACTGAAACTTGATTTGAAGAAAGTGAAATTGCATTATGAGCCAGAAAAATCTGAATTCAGCAACAGTGGAAACAGAATCAGCATCAGTAGATGTTGTGGATTGATCCTATTGATTAGCACCGATCGATCGGCCAATCAGATCACACCCTCTGGTTTAAAATAGGTCCATGCACCAGAAAGGAAACAACACGTCTCTGATTTTACACTAAAATATCACTGTGAGTTTCCAAAAAGCTTCGACTCTAAGCACCGAGCGGATTCTTGTTTGACTTTCTGGCCTTTAGAGGTTGCACAACATGATCTCAAGTGGACTCAGTAACATTTCACCATATCGCTCTAATCCTGAGGACCCTGTTTCCGCTGCTGGAGGCTTCGCTGAGTTCAGCACCCAGAGCCGTGATGTGAAAATGCCAAACTGAAACACAGCTGCCGGCGGCGTTTTTTTAAAAAAGAACCTCGGCAGTGAGTTCAACCACTAATGTTCTATCAAATGAGACCTTCAGGAAAAAGGGAAATGGTAACAGAGAGCAGCCGTGACATTTGCTGCATGCGAGGAGGAGGAGGAGGAGGAGGAGGAGGGGGGGTTCTCAGCAGAATCAGCCAAAGCAACATGAATTATCTACTCGTATTTTCTGGCAGGTCGGCGGTGGAAGAGGAGGAGAATGTGAACTTCCTTCGGAAAAACCGCAGAACCGGCGCGAACGAGGCCGGACAAATCACACGGAGGATGATAAAATCACTTCTACGGATGATGAGTGAAGTGGAAAAGCCCAGGAGGAGCAGAGGAAAAGAGAAAACGTCGTAAAGACGCAGAAAATAGCAGCGTTCTGTGGAAGTGCAGCTTCAGATTCAATTTAGTCTGATTTAATAAAGTGGACCTTTTAAACTTCTGGGTCACAAACGTCTGGTTCCCGGCAGAGACACAGACTTTACCCACAGAGTTTAACACTATAAATAATTAATGTCATTATTTACCAACCGTGACGGCATGAGACTCTCATTTGCTGCCAAAATCTATATCGAGTGGCTCACAAATCACCTCGATCGCTAAAAACCCTCCTGCCCCTCTTCTTCCTTCATCATGTGACTTTTAATGCAGAAATATTTAAAACATCAAGTTGAAATGATTTATTTGGCATTTTTCTTTAAACTATTTCTGAAAGAGGACAATGTGCAATACATTCCCACAACAAAAGAGACAGAAAGAGTGAAATGTCAGAGGGATTCTGTTGAGAAAAAGGTCAGAAAAGTTCATTTATATGGGACAGTTTGGGTTCCAAGAATCCAACAAGGCCAGATTTACTATAAAATGATGTCCATGACTCTGAAATGTTGCTCATACAGGGTTTTTTTTGATGGTGGACAACTTAGACGAATAGTTTTAAGCAACTTTCAGCAAGTTTCCAACTACTTTCTGTCACATGACATCATCAACTTCTGTCATTTTATTTAGATTATTATGATTTTTTTCAACCCTGACATGTTTATATCTATTTAATCAATCATTCAATCATGTTCATGGGCAGATTTGTGCAAGCAGCAGCTATAATGGGCATTAAAATGATATTTACTGCAAAGAAAAAGGTATAAAATGGGAAAAAACTGGTGTAATTATATGCATGAACGTCATAGATGTAGCAGCTCATTGGCATAAATAGATAAAACATAATCACTCATGCTGAATAAACAAATGCTTTGTGTAACTAAAAAAATATCATCATCATCATTTGAATAACTATGATTTGAATATTGACCAAAATAATACACATGCATCACTTTCACCACCTGCTGTTTCACATCTTCCCTAAAGTGAATCAAGGGTTCAAAGTTCATCTGTAGGCTTCCACTTCCACACATGCAGCGAGTGAGACGGGTGGATGAAGTCAGCTGAGTTGATTCAGTCCTGCCTGGGTCTATATTGGTCCCACTTTAAATACAACCTGCCATCTGAGTGGTAGAAACATGTAATCTGCAGCCGCCACTAGTCCCATTATACTGGAATCAAAACAAATAGAGGGAATGGGAAGAAGAAGGAGGAGGAGGAGAGGGAGAGAGCACATGTGGACACCCAGCTGCTGTCACACATGTTGCTGCTGTTTCAGATCAACGTTAACCCATTTAAGCACAGAAGATGCAATATATGCACAAATAAAGCTATTTATCACATGCACAAAATTCTATTTTGGGGGATTATTCTACAGACATTAATGATTAAACAGATATAAACATGTCAGGGTTGAAAACCATAATAATCTAATAATAAAATAACTCTTTCTGGAAGGGTTTGTCTTCTCCATGTTCTCAGGAGGAAGTTGATGACGTCATGTGACAGGAAGTAGTTGGAATTTAATTTATTTGCTTAAAACCAACAGATTTTATTGTCTTATTGCAAATCTTGCATGATATGTCTCTTCTGCTCCTCGTTGGATTCTTAGAACCATATGTTATAAAGCATTTTTTCATAAGATTTTATACCTTTTCTTTGCAGAAAATAGCAATTTTAATACCTGTTATAGTTGCTGCTTGCACAAATCTGCCCATAAACAAAAAACTGTTTATCCCACATACACATTTTTATGGTGGATTATTCTAGAGACATTAATGATTAAATAGATATAAACATGTCAGGGTTTAAAATCATTATAATCTAATAATAAAACAACTCTTTCTGGGAGGGTTTGTCTTCTTCATGTTCTCAGGAGGAAGTTGATGACGTCATGTGACAGGAAGTAGTTGGAAACTTAATTTATTTGCTTAAAACCAACAGATTTTATTGTCTTATTGCAAATCTTGCATTATATTTCGCTTCTGCTCCTCATTGGATTCTTGGAACCATATGTTTTAAAGCATTATTTCAGCATTTTAATGGTTGTTATAGTTGAATCTGCCCATAAACAAAAAACTGTTTATCTTATGTTCAAAATTCCAACTTATTGTCTTCTCCATGTTCTCAGGAGGAAGTTGATGACGTCATGTGACAGGAAGTAGTTGCAAACTTAATGTTTTAGCTAGTATCATGTCATAAAATAATCCGTACGACTAACATTTGAAGTATCACATTACAGTCATAGACTTCAATGGGTTAACAGAGAGAACCAGGCTGAGGGCGGTGCAGAATAAATGGAGTCTGATGAGAGGCAGCACATGTGTTCACGTTCAGCTGGCGACACACACACTTGTTATTGTTGTTGTTGTAGCTGAATGAGAGTAAAGCAGCGGCGGGAGGCCCGGCCTGATGTAAGAGGCTGGAAACGCTCGGCAGCCCACAGGGAGACACCTGTTCCTGCTCAATGAGAGCGGCCTGGCTCGCGCTCAAAACCACATCAAGCGGGAATAACGTACATACCACGGCACGACCACAGGGCTGAAACACAGCAGAGCCGCAGCCAGACCATCACACAGGGAGTAACGACAGCGGCTTAACAGGTGAAATCTGCTTTTACACTCACAAAACAACAAAGTGGTCCATGTAAAAATAGGATGAAAGAATCCAAAGACGTTTTTAAAGTTGTTTTCTACAACATGCCGCAGCGTTAACGTGATTATCCAGGGTGCTGTGGAACCAAAGGCGTTTAATTTGGTTCTTTTAGCACTTGGTCCACACCATTAAGTCTTTACTAATTAGCATGTAGACTCCAGCGTGGTCCACTTTCACACCTGCACCAAAACCAAAATGAGTCCAACTACCTCTTTGTCCATTTTACTACTTTTTATTTGACCTTAATATTTCACCAGTCTCTGTTTTATACCAACCACCAGCATCTACGTCTATTTCTCACGTAAATAATTGATCATAATTCTGAATTAATTGGCCAATCAACACATTTTATAAACTGGTTTATAGTTTGAGGTCTGCAATGACGCCTCAAAGCCTCATCTGAGTTTCGAGGGTTAACATTTCATCAATGTTTATCTTCCAGTAGAAATAAGCACCGATTCTGACTCGTTACGGAGCGAGG
Source organism: Lepturacanthus savala (assembly GCA_030544235.1). Lineage (NCBI taxonomy): Eukaryota > Metazoa > Chordata > Actinopteri > Scombriformes > Trichiuridae > Lepturacanthus > Lepturacanthus savala. Next base: position 1,332,873 of record CM060466.1, on the reverse strand, counting down.
GAATCACCGGAGACTCATACCGCGTCATTTCAGGCTATTTCCATGAATGAATGAGGTCATATGGGACGAATATGGTTCCAAAGACCCTGAAGGTAGCTATGAAATAGTTCGGATCCCCTCGTTTGGACCAGAGTCAAGTGGACACGGGAAAACACCCAAACCAAGCACATTTGGTTCCATCGGACCATTTAGTGTTGCAGCGACTGTGAAAGCATCATAAATCCAGCAGGCCGAGACCTCCAGAAAGGCCTGGTCTCAGACCGCTTGACTCTGGTACCAAACAAACTACTCCAGCTGCATCATGGGAGGGGACATCAATCGGACCAATTTTGGTTCTTTTGCAGCTGTGAAAGTGGATCACGAAAACTCCCCAAGTCCAATAATTCCCTCCTTTCATCTCCGCTTCGCTTCCATTTAAACGCTTCACACTATGTTCAGCGGCTAATTGCTAACTTTGGTATCTGGTGCTGGGTAGGTAGCCTTCAGGAGGTTGTTTTTAGAGCTCTTTCACTCTAACTGTAACATTCTTAACTGTAATATGAGAGCCATTGCTAATCTAAAAATACAGATTGGAGCAGCTATAATTAAATTTAATAAGATATTTCACTGGTGCTTCCAGTAAATATAACCTTACTTCTATGATATTCACTTGAGGCTATAAAAACCAACCAGAAAGAGTTGAGTCTGGTTTAAAGTGGTTTTACAACTGAATTACAACAAAACAGTAGAGTGAACCATCTAATCATGCAGATACATGTATGGTCATAATAAGAAGTGAGATTGTGTATTAATCAATTAGTTTCCAACTATTACATTAATCACAACTATCAACTAATTGATTAACTGATTTGAGTCATTTTAAAGAGGAAAATGCCCAAATTCCCTGATTCCAGCAACTCAAATCTGATCCTTTTTGGTTTCTTTAGCCTCTATAATAGAAAAGTGATGATCTTTGGGTTGTGGACTGTTGGTCTGGACTGAAAAACACATTTTAGGTTTAGGTTTTTCAACTTTGGGAAGCAGTGATTGACGTTTTACATCATTTTCTGAGCCAAAGTTCTGTATTTGCCTCCAGTTCTCAGCCTGTGGTCCTTTGCTGAATGACAAGGATCAGAAAGCTCTCACTGACGACCACAGCTGTTCACTCAACCTGCTAAATCTGCCAGTAAGGAGTTTGGGCCAACACTGTGAGACATACCAGAAAACATACCAGGGAAAGATAGCTGCATACTCTACATAGACACCCAGACTATTAAGTAGAAACCTGCATCAGCACCACGGGGCTCGTAACTGTCCAGACGTCTGGCACAAAACAAGGTGCTGCGTTTCTATGTGAATGTATTGAGTTACTTAATAAGCTGCAGCGTAGTCTCTATTTATCACAAGATTGCTAGCACATCTGTGGAAATGGCAAAAGAAGCGGCAGGACACATAAGACACCAAGAAAATCAGCCCGGGCATGTGCAGAATGGGAATCAGGTTTAAAAATAGAGTGTGTAGTTTCTGGCGGCATCTACTGGCCATGCTGCAGATTCCGACCAAAAGATCAACGGATCTACTACGGTGGAGCATTGAGAACATGAAAAGGCCGTCGCTAGAGCCAAAAAACTACCAGGGCGGCCACATACACTACCAGGCTTGTGTTACTGTACTTGTGAAGAACATTCATTCATGGCAGCCGTTGCCAAAGCCACATCTAACCTTATCTGTTACCTTACCTGACCATAAATCTGTCCCCACTGCCTCTAAAACCTTCAAAGTGACCCTGTGCATACATGCAATGTAAAGTCCTATTGTAAACTTGCACTTTAGTTAGAGACCAACCTTGAGTCAATAATGGAGAACAAACATTTTTTGGGCTTCTCCCAACTGGTCAAAGGGCAAAGAAAAATCCAAAGCTCGTCTCCAGTTAAATCAAAGACAGTCTGACTCTGTCATGTGTAGTTGTGTGTTTTAAATGTGCTATTTCTGAACTGCTCCCAGTCACAGTCTTTGCGTAGCACTCTCTGATTCCTGCAGCAAAGGCCAAATGCATTATCCCTCCATACGTTGTCTTTGCAGGACCTAAATATTTACCTCCGGTCAAGTTTGACCAGCAGAGCAAAACTAATTGTCAACAATCCAGGCCCAGACGGAAAGAAACAAACGCCGAGCGTTGACTGAAATACTCGGAGCTGCTGACTGCAGCAGAACCCGACCCAGTAACAGGCACCGGTCTGGACGGCAGCAGGAGAACAGGGCGAGGGCGTGGCAGCGGCTGGTGTATGAGGGTTCCAGTAGAGGCAGATGACCAGACACAAGAAGAAAAACACACACACACACTGTGATGTAACAGGAACCACTGGGTTGACGAGTGGAAAACAGACAGAAAGAGAAAATGGGAAGTAACTCTCCAGAGAATTAGTCATTGAGGTTAAAAGGTTCCTCTCTGGGCGTTCTGACAAGGACTCGACTCTGGTTCTAATAAGAGTTACTTCTCTCTACTCTGGTAAATGGTAAAATAACCAATGATGGTTTTGCTCCTTTGTATATTGTGGTTAAACCCGTCGTATGTGTGAATGATGCAAACTGGTCTCAGGTCAAACATGAAGCTACAACACGTTGTTCTGCCATGTTAGTTTAACGTATAGGACTCTGGAACAGGAAAAGCTAAATAATGGTTTCAGTATTTAAATGAGGTTTTAGGTACACGTGGACCAATCAGATACGTCACCAAGTAGTAGAATAAGGTGTAGCCCAAACAGAAAAATACAGAACAATCTAATAATATTAGAGAAATGATGCAAGTCAATAGAATAATCAGGATTTATGGAAGCAAGATAAATATCTAATGAGCTACAGGTCATATCAGTAAAACAGTCATAAGAAACAGCCATAGAAAAGCTAAAATAGTCATAGAAATAGATTAAATAGATGAATATTCATAGAAAAAGTGCATCAAGTCTTTTGGAGCCAATGTTTCAAATAAAAAATGGTACAAAAATAATCAGTTAACTACCCAACGAGCCAAAAAAGACAGATATCAATTTATCCAGTACTAGTTAACAACTTAGACATCAGCTGTTCTGCAGTAATGGACTTAAATAAAGTGTGTAAAGTTGCTCCAACCAAGTTTCTCTGGTTAATTAACCCCCGTCTGTATATCAGCATGGATGAAGCCTGATGTCTGGGTCTTTTCTAGGACTAGAGCTCTAGAGCTAAGCAGAACCCCATGATCTAGACCTAGTTAGTCAGGAGTTCATCCTACAGCAACATCATCCACATCATCATCTGTCACATGACACATTCAACTAGGAACATTTAGACAAAAACTCTACAAATCTACGTGTTCTGCAACGTTTGCGATGATGCTTTTTTATCAGAAATGTCTGGTTTGTGTTGTGGGACGGAGGAAACTCACGGGGCTCTGCAGGATCTGCGTGACCCGTTTCTTCTGCTCCAGAACGTTGAAGTCCTGCCGGAGGTCTGGAGACATGTTCCTGGCCCTGATGTACTCCGGGTCGTTGACGTTGACCCGGTCGAAGTAGCGCTCCTTGTTCCCGCCGGTGGACGGGGGCGGGGTGGTCACCACCCCCTGATGGCTGTCCACGCTCATGCCTGCTTCACCTCAGTCGCTCGCTCCGTGGCTGCTGCTCTCACCTGAGGAGGAGAAAAAAGGAAACAGGAAGAGGTGGTTTGGTTAGAGGACGGATCGTATCCTTCAAAAGGCAAATGGGGAAGTTTTAAAGTTGAGTTGTGCAGCCGTGTGGGTAGAGAACAGCATGTACCAGGAATCAAACTGAAGCATTTATGATAATGACGTATGCAAATAAACACGAAGCCAAACTCACATGAAAACATCTACGTTATTCACTTCAACAATAAAACCTTCACTAATGGACACACCACTGATAGTTCATATGAATTATTGCTGTAGTTTCTCAATAGTCTGGCAGATGGGATTCTCTACAGATAATTATAGCCCACGTCTGATATTTTTGATGCCGGACAGACGGTGACGCAAATACCACATTGTGCCATTCACAATGGACGCGGCCAGGGCACAGTGACACATCAGCAGGTTTCTGTTTGAACATCCAGTTTACTCCCAACTGTTCGTTTTGAGGTCAGCTGGCAACACGACAGACAGTTTGCAGGAAAGCGGGACTTGTTACAGTAAAAGCAGCGAGTGTGACCGACCGCCTCAAGGACTCGTCGTCACGCCAGGATAAATAAATATGAGAAGAAGCAGGAGTTCACCTTGTGAAGCAGACTTGGAGGCTAATTTAAGCACTGATTTATTATTTTAAATACAGCCGTTAATAACCCAAATCCTTGATAGTGTACACATCCAGTCCAAAGTCTTAGAACACGTAGATTTGTAGATTTTTGTCTAAATGTTCCTAGTTGAATGTGTCATGTGACAGATGATGATGTGGATGATGTTGCTGTAGGATGAACTCCTGACTAACTAGGTCTAGATCATGGGGTTCTGCTTAGCTCTAGAGCTCTAGTCCTAGAAAAGACCCAGACATCAGGCTTCATCCATGCTGATATACAGACGGGGGTTAATTAACCAGAGAAACTTGGTTGGAGCAACTTTACACACTTTATTTAAGTCCATTACTGCAGAACAGCTGATGTCTAAGTTGTTAACTAGTACTGGATAAATTGATATCTGTCTTTTTTGGCTCGTTGGGTAGTTAACCCTCCTGTTATGTTATGGGTCAAATTGACCCGTTTTAAAGTTTGAGGATCTAGAAAAGAGGTTGAAACTTCTTCATCTTCACCTTAATTAGTGTCATCAATGTATAAAATGAACATGTTTGATCCCTGCATGTTTATATCACATAGATACTGATCAGGTCAATTTGCTGCATCAAACTGGAGGAAAAAGAGTCAAAAATGTCTGAATATTTAAACTGGGAGACAAATTACACACACACACATACAAAAACTACATTTAATGTTCTATTTGAATGTTTTGTAAAACTATTGTCTTTATATGTTGGTCTTTGTGGTGAAACATGAAGAAATGTCCCATATTCTCCACTTTCCTGTGTTTTATAGTGAATTTTTCATCCCTAACCAGATTTGAAGCAGCAAAGATCATCTCAGTCTAGTTTTCCACTTCTTTTCTCCAGCTTCTTTCTAAGCCTCTCCTCCTCCTCTTTAAATGGCTGTGGGGGGTGTTGGTGGTGACTGTATAGTAGTGACATCACAACTTCACGGAAGTCATGACTGCTTGTTTTAAGGCTCAGTTTCTGAATACAGGCTGTGTATGTTTCTCTGTGGATTGAGTGTTTTTTAAACATGGGACAGTATTAATACACTCTCTGCTGTCATATATACAGGAAATATAAATCTAGAAGGGACAACAAAACAAAATTCAAAGTGATCCAGAAACCAGGATTTCTTCAGAATCATTACCAACATTTAATCATACATTCACAGTACCATTCCCAACATTTGCTGAAAATCTGATGAAAATCCGACCAAAACTTTTTGAAGTGTCTATGTCATGATGGAACGTGACGTCTTTGCCATTGATAAAAAGACGGAGACTCAGGGAGATAATTCAGACAGAATTCATGCATCTGCAGCAGCGTTTGCAGTTGCGGAGGATAAGCCCTCGGCGTATTAGGGAAGGGGGCGGGGCTTATGGCACCAGATGGTGTCTTGGCTTTTAGGGCACAGAAGAATGAGAGAGAGAGAGTTTCAGAAAGAGGCTTCCCATCTTCAAACGCTCAGCGGTTCATCTGACAGCAGGCAGATTGAAATTTAGCTGTTCCTCTGCCAGAGTGACTCCCCTTTTCTCCCCTTTTCTCCCCTTTTCAGCCTTTTCGCCTGTACGAAACAAAGCGTTTCGCGAGGTGAGCTGTCCACACACGCTGCTAAGCTACTCATTCAGGTCAAATGCCAATTAAAAAGATGGTTGAGATTAGAGCAGTGACACAGCTCGGTTGTTCTCAGACCACACAAACACAGCGGGTTAGGAGAAATTCTGCCAAGAGGACGAACGTCATACAAACAGAACGTTGTTTCTGCCAGTTACAGCATCAGTTTATACACACAAGGAAGATTTAGCCACTAAAATCATGACTTTGTAGACAGATTATTAAATGGAGGTTAGCAGAAACATTCATTTGTAGTTGCCTCAAGTCCAGCAAATACTTTATTCAATGCTTTTGCAGCAGCAGGTGATGCTAAAAGTGATGTTAAACTTCCACATAAATACAACTGTTTGTACTTTTACTACTGCATTACTTTTTTATTCAGCGTTTATCAGGTCTCTATAGATGTACGTCATGTATTCATGTTGGTTTCCTGCTATTTAAAAGTCCATTTATATCATATTTGTTTATAAATGTCAAATGTTGCAACAGAAAAATAATGATAAATTATAAATATATGATCCACCAAGAATATAAAACTAGTTTATAGCATTTATAAAACCTTTTTAAGAGAGTTAAACTATCTGGTAATTTACACACATTCATATGGAGTTAAAGCTGTTAAACCTCTAATTTCTGACAATGTTTTGCTTACTTTTCTTTGAATATACCATCGTATCCATTCAAACAACCAGCATTTCCTCTACGCTGCTGCCTCTAACCCAGAGAATCCATAGCAAAGCAGGAAACCCCCTGTTTCTATCTACCTGATCCCTCTAGTAAAGCTGTGATTTATACCATGGAAACAAATGAAAGCCGCCCCAACAAAAATCCACTTTAATTGGAGGCAGCTGGGCAGCGCAGAGTTATGTAACATGATATTGAATTCATCCTCCTGCACTGTTGTGTTACTGAGAGGCAGCAGAGATAAAGTGGTGAAACCTCAAACCGACGGGTGATGATACATGGAAATATGAAGGTGATTTAAAGAAGCCATATCAGAGGGTTCATTTCCTACTGTGCAATCATTGAATCTTATTAACTTGCCCTCAGAAACCACAGCTGTGTATGTGTAGAAACAGCACTAACTGTGAGGGAAGGTCTCAGGTTGATGAAACTGATGTTCAGGCTCATTTGACCTCAGAGATCTAACTTCCTGTTTGATCTTTAACCCCTTGACCTCCAGCCCTTTTTTATGTTTAGGACATCCCCATAGTCAGTAGGGTATGTCTCTGGAATAAACACAGAGATGTTGGTCGACACTAAACCAACATTTATTGATCTCAAATAAACATTTTCATCCCAAAACAGCAACAAAAAAACACATTTTTTGTTCGTCGCTTCAAACAAGCGACTTTTTACTGTAGTGTTTTTTGGCTGCTAGTTTACTGAGTTTTTGTCATAAAGCTACACTGATGGTACCGTTGGACTCGTCACAGTCTCAGCTTTCATATGAGATGTACATTTGTTTGTATAACATGAAGTATCAGAGCGCTAGCCATCAAAATGTGGAGAGTGGGTTGGCTTTATGATCGTATAGCGATGTTCATATTTGTTAATTAATTAGCTTGGTGTTGGAGTTGTGTTTGGTGTGTGTAAATATGACTTATATGTGCTTGTAGTGGAGTTTCTCCTGTTTAATTTGATGTATAGCTTCACTATATTTGTACATGATTAGTGCAGCAATCTCAGGGTTTAACCCTGGAGTTTAACGGGTTAATATGAAGCTTCAGAGTCATTTTATGTTGCTGTTATGGAGCAAATATAAATAGAATAGAACTCTGTTTATCTTAATACATTAAGATTAGATTAAATCTTGCAGGTAAAGTCCTTGTCCTGTGGTCACCTGTCCTTCTGTCACCTCTAGAGAAGTAAAGGTGCAGCACAGATGGTCTTAAAAAATAAATCGATATGTGAGAAGCTGCGACTGACGACAGAAACAAATGCCTGAAATATGCTGAATGAGTGGAGTTCTGCACGGCCCAATGCAACAGCTGCAGCCTTTACCAAAATAAAGTTACACCACCCCCACCTCACCTCCAAGCCATGAACTCTGCCTCCACACACACACACACACACACACACACACACACTGCCCCCATGTCTCTGTCAATAGATCATTGTCCTTGTCCCGAAAAATCTCGTTGTGGTCACATCCAGGGCAATCAACGGTACAGGGGTATGGGAGGGAAAGTGTGTGTGTGTGTGTGTGTGTGTGTGTGTGTGTGTGTGTGTGTGTGTGTGTGTGTAGAGAGAGAGAGTGCAGATTTAATCCAATAAGAATGAAATCTGATCCTCGCATTACAGCATCAATGTTTATAATTCAAATTTCATGCTCGGCCACAGATGCTCCTCTTGTGATTCATTCAAAAACAGCGTCATGAATGAACCACGTCGTCATTCCACAACAACAACAGAAAAGGTCAAAGGGCGAGCGAGGCGACCGACTGGAAATCTGACACACGATTGGCCTTTAAAATAAATAAAGAAATAAAATGGCAGCAGAGGACGAATTGATTTGAGCTCCATTAATCTGCGGCGGATAGACGCGTCTGGCTGTGTTTACTGAAGGGTGCGAGGACCACAGCGGTCACCTTTGACCTTTAATGACCCGCCTCCTCGCTCAGTCTCAGCAGCTCTGCAGATACAAGCTGAAAACTTACTCATCTATAAGAACAGAAAATACAAAGGCTGCTATAAACAGAGGCTTCTTAACAGGTTTTTAGTTACAGTAAAACTGGTGTGAATCCGGGGTCGTGACCTCCAGCGAGCCTGGACTTAACCTCCACTCAACAATGGGTTATTAATGCATGAGAGGTGGAGACTGGAGGGATGTCCCATCATTCAGGTTCCTGTAGGTTCACCTCAGAACGATCCTGTTACATTAAATGGTTAAACCCCTGGTTTATTTCTTCAGTTTCCTGCTATAAATGATAATAAATGTTGAATATCTCTACAACAACAACGGTTATTGGTCTAAAACCTGGTGTAAACATAAATCTATAACATGTTCAGTGACTACAGAAGAGTCAGAATCTATTTATGTTGATGTTATAGAAACAATAGAGTTAGAATATTACAAAAGAAAATCTAAAATTGTGTTTTACTATAGAAAAAAATACTTTAAAGACAAACTGACCCAAATAATCCAAATTATCTGCAACGCAAAGTACAATAATGAATGAGATAAGAGGTCAAAGGTCAATTATCAGTCCATAAAATGATATAAATCCCACTGAGGATGAAGAATATATTCTATAAGATGTTTATTATAAAGGAGCCAATTAAATATGTAAATAGTCTCTACTACTGATATTCTATTAAACTATTGTCTTATTGTATTGATGATGTGGATATTGATGATATATATTGATGCTGGAACAGTAACATTGGGTTTTACTACTGAGGTTTAATACTGGGATTAATGAATAAAACTCAATGCTGCTGCTGCTGAATCAGGGAATTCAGGATTTTAACAGATTAATCGCCAACTTTTTAAATAATCGATTAATCAATTTTTAACAAGAAAATGTGTAAATTCTCTGGTTCCAGCTTCTCTTCTCTGATTATTTCCTGGTTTATTTAGTCTTTATAATAATAAACTGATGATCTTTGGACAAAAAAAGACATTTTATGTTGGGAAACAAGAAATTATTGGCTTATATTTTGTATATTCACCTTATTATTTGTCTCTATTAAGTTCGATTTCAGGTAATTTAATCTTAAATAAGCCTATTTTAGCTTCTTTAACACTTATCTGGACATATTTCTAGATTTGAAAAGTTTTATTTCATGGTTTCTTACCAAGTGTAATTATCTTGCTGCATGGACACATCATTTCACTAGTTTTAACTACATTTATCCTCAAATTTAGTGTTTATTTCTTATTTTCAGCCACGTTTTGATGTGTTTGAGACATGTTTCAGTAGAAAACGTCTAAATTCTCTGGTTCCAGCTTCTCTTCTCTGATTATTTCCTGGTTTCTTTAGTCTCTATAATAATAAACTGATGATCTTTGGGTTGTGGACTGAAAAAAAGACATTTGAATTGAATCTGTAGTTTTGGGGGAAGAGTGATCGACATTTTACACCATTTTATGAACCAAACAACTCAATGAATCATTTCAATAATCAGTAGATTAATCAGCTATCAGATAAACCATTAGATGCAGCGCTGAGTGACTGAGATTCACTGTCTAACAGCATATCTGTAGGTAACAGGCCTGTTGTCATGTTAAAACCAGAGCGGCCGGCGTCTTCAACGTTTCCTGTCATGCTCGATGCTTCTCTGTGACAGAATGAGTCGCCTCTTCTATCTCCGTTATAGGAGCTTCGTGTAAATCTAAAGACAGAGCGCTCCCCTCTGTAACGCCTCGCTTCTCCTCTGACATTTGCAGCTGGATCAGATCCAGCGGCTCAGACAACACACGCCTCCATCTTCATCCACGACAGGCGGCTTATCTGGAAATCTACACGCATCCGTCTGCACTTGTCTGCAGCTCTCTCTGCCATCGTTTATTTCAGTCTTCTGCAGGGTCAGTGACCCTAAACACCTTAAACGCTCCATGCTAGATGGTTTAAATCTCTTAAAAATGCAGGTTTTATATTCTAGGTTAAAATGTATTGTTCTTTTTCAGTTACATCATTTGATATTTCGCCAAAAACTGCACAAAAAAATGGTAGAAATGGACACGAAACCAACATGAACACAGCTAAACCAAACTGTTTGCAGATTAAAGTCTCAGATAACACACACACACACACACACACACACACACACTTTTAAAATGTACATTGTTAGTTTAAAGTCCATTTATATAATTATTTTTTACAAAAATCACACGTAATGTGCCATTTTCCACACAACATGTCAAATGGCGTAACCAGAAAAGTTGAATAATAATACATTTTGAATATTTAATCCTCCTAGAATATAGGACTAGTTGATAAAGGGTTAAACTACCTGGCACCAAGTTTTCAGCCTCATGACGTTTTTTGACATTATCCCATTACACAAACACACCTGAGCCACCGACTCTCAGCAGCACACACACATCATACCTTTATCATGCCTGGGGCAGCTTCAAAGCGTGTCTGCTTGTATATCTACCAGCTCCCGACCCTAAAAATAGATAAACTGCCTTTAGGGTTGTGTTACAACCCAGAGAGCAACAATACCAGGAAAGAATCCGTACGTCGGCTAATTATATCCACGCTCACAGCAACGCCGCTCTGCAAAAGCGTGAACCTTGTAAAAGCAAACACACACACACACACACACACGGAGGTGGGTGTGTTCCCTGTCCGAACACGCCCTACATGACAGATCTGTCCGTGGAGGCGTGTGAGCGGCTTAAAGATCCTCCAGCAGCTTTACTACGAGATGAAGAAGTCTGGTCCATGGACCACCAGCAACACACACACCTCTACAACACATGCAGGGAAGAGTCTGGTTGGAGTTTAAGGAGGAGGGCGTGTGTGTGTGTGTGTTTGGGGGGGTGGTTGCATGTGCAACCTCCTGGTTTGCAGGAGTTCAGCACATTGCAACACAAAAATCTGAAATCTATTTATGAGCATTCCTCCTTAATTGCAGATGTTTTTAGTTCCCCCGAAGACTGACGCCAAAAAAACGGCTGGATTGTGTCTTCACTTCACACACACACACACACACACACACACACACACACACACACACACACACACACACACACACACACACACACACACACACACACACACACACACACACACACACACACACACACACACACACTCACACACACACACACAGGCTCTACTGTTGCACACAGAGAGATAATAACCACAGCTAATCGTCTCTGGTGCTCACACTCGCTGCACTGTTACAGCCCAGTGTGTTTATAGTGCAGGGGTGTGTGTGTGTGTGAGTGTGTGCCCGAAAAATGGAATTCCCCTAAAATTACAAATCAGGGATGGTAAATGTCGGGGAGTCTGGCGGGAAGAGGAGGAATAAGACCAGCTTTATTCCTATTAGAGACACAGCAGAGTAAAATCTAAGGAAAAGAATGAAATCCCTGAACTCCATGTTCCCAACAGGTAACCAGGTGGACTGACAGAAGCAAATAAGCCCAAACCAACCTTGTATTTCCTCTCTGGTCAGTGAATGGGAGAGAACATGCAGCAGCAGCAGTGGTAGTAGTAGTAGTAGTAGTAGTAGTAGGCGGCAGAGACAAAACACATGTCTCTATTTATCCTCTGTTAGTCGCCGTCTGAGCTGAAATTCCAACAGAGTCCCAGACAGAGAGAGATCAGGATGAAGAGGAACGTTGGGAAGAGACAGATTCAGAAAAGCAGTGGGTCCACGTGTCCGTCCAGAGGTTCCATACAGATGCTCTCTGCTGCCGGCAGCAAACGCTTCCTACCGGATTCACCGCCGCTCATCAGAGGGAGAAGTATGAACAGCTGTGAGTGTGTGAGAGAATATGAGAGAGAGAGAGGCTGTGTGCCCTCCTCAGCGAATGAGGGTGTGTGTTTGTGTGGAAAAGAAGCTAAAGGAACCACGTGATGCAGCCTTAATCCCCCGCCCACTGCTACACACACACACACACACACACACACACATACAGGCCACTAGACCAATCAGAGCTCAGGCTCAGGCTCTAATCACTCCTCCTCCTCCTCCTCCTCCTCCTCCTCCTCCTCCTCCTCCTCCTCTCTCGCTCTCTCTCTTTCTGTCTAGTCGTCTTTTTCTAGTCTCTTTTTTTACTTTGATCCATTCACTTTCTGGTCTCTCTCCCACATTCCAGGCCTCTCTCTCTCCCTCTCTCTCACACACACACACACACACACACACACACACACACACACACACACACACACACTCTATATCTATCAGTCTTTCTGTATGCCCCCCCCACCCCCCCTCCTCTGGGTGACGCTACTAAAGGTCAGAGTTTATTCGGAGTTTGGCCGCGTGGAACAACCTGCTTCCAGTCCAGACCTGTGGTGAAGTGAAGCACCTTCCTCCTCAAATAAAAAGACGAGGACACCGCGAAGACTGTGTGAAACGGAAATATCATAATTTAACGGACCTTGTTTGCGTCCCGGGGTCAGGGGTCAGGGTCAGCTGCAGAACAGCTGTTTGCAATTCAGAGTCCCGCCTGAAGCAAACCTCTGATTGTGCATTCTTGAGATTTAACCAGGTCTGGTTACTCCCAGTTTTTTTTCCGTTGTGCTGATCTATTCTGACAGAATAACTGCAGCGTCGCTGCTGAGATGTGTCAGGTGCTGTTTTGTCTGTTGCTCGATCGCTTCCTTTACTCTGAGGAGATTAGGACTAATGACTGCGGCTGGGGGTTAAACCAATGACATGATACCAAGGCCTTTCTATAGGTTTCAATGAGAAAAAACACTATTTCACACCATTTCACACCCTTATAATTAGCACATCTGTGTCCAAAAAGTTGGAAAAGCTAAAGCAGATAATATACTTACATTTAAAAGTTTGGGGTCATCCAGATAATTTAGTGTTTTCCATAAAAAGTCACACTTTTATTTATCAGCATGAGTTGATGTTGATGCAGCAACAACCAGATATTAGCAGCTACAATAGTCATTTACCACATTAGTGATGTATAAAGTGGATTTATCATTAGTTTAATGTTATATGCATTGAAAAAAACAGTGATTTTCTTTCAAAAATAATGAAAATAATAAAGTGACCCCAAACTTCTGAATGGTGGTATATATTGATTTTTAAGGCACGATTCTGCCAAAGAATTTATCAATTTATCGATAAAAATACCAATAAATATAAAAATACCAATGGGATTTCCAAAAATCGTGTTTTTAGTTTAACTTTGAACTGATTAAAGTTATCTTCAAGTGCTTTTCTTTCAAAAATAGGGACATTTATAAGTGATCCCAAACGTTTAAACAGTAAATTGTTCTAATGTTTAACTTGCAAATATTAAAAATGCATTCATACAGTAGCTAGCTGCTAAACGAGGTGCTAATTAATGCATATTTCCAAAATTCCCCAGCTTCACTTCCCAGGAAAACCAGACATTAGCAGCTAGAATAGTCATTTACCACATTAGTGATGTATAAAATGGATTTATCATTAGTTTAAAGTTATATGCATTGAAAAAAATAGTGATTTTCTTTCAAAAATAAAGAAATTTCTACTTTTTTCTACTTTTGAACAGTAGTGTAAGTCCTAAACTTATCAAATTTGATTGAATGTGATTTCTTAGTTTAGACTATTATGTGTTTTGTAATGTTATACGACTGATGTTTTATTGTGAAATTACAGTATAGGCAATAAAAAACCCTGGAGCTTTCAGCCGTTTCCTTGTTCAGTTGCTGAAATATGATTTTACTCTGAAATAAAAGCAGTTATTTATTAAATCAAGAATATAATATATAAGGAAGTCCTATGGGGACTAACTTTAGTTCACTTTCATGCTTTTTACATTCATTTAACATTGAAACCCTGCTATAGCAGCACAACTACAATATATGCAAAATCACATAATAATCAAAATAATTAAATTAGTGGTTCTTTTAATGAACCGAGCACAAAACTGTGATTTTTCTGAGATTTTTCTCACTCGTTTTGTCAACTAATGATCCGACGAACACGTCAAACACACTCATCAAGCCTCAAAGACTCAGAGTTTAAGTTGCTGTGTATATTTACATGAATATCACCTACAGAGGCTGTGTCACACTTAGATTCTTCCCGGGTTAAGTGCACGTTACAGTGCACGCTATCTCTTGGACAATTTTTAACCCTGAACCATAAAAGTATGTCATTATCTCATTTTTGGCATGAAACTGTCATAAAACGTCAGATTGATGTGGGCAGAGCTGCAAAGGTTCCAGGATCTCAGGGCAATAAAGGAAAAGAAAAACTAAACCTACGCTGGGGTTTTTTTTAGGCTCCTGAAAGAGAAACTATAAGAATGTGCAGCACCAGACGCCAACAGGCAGAACATGATGATCTGGAGTCTGAGAGGGAATCCAGCTGCATGAGTAGGATGATGTAGAGAAAAGAAGGCGAGAAGAGAACGATTAATGAGCCAAACATGGATGATGTTGGTGAGGGACACGTGTTTCTGCTCGTGTTGCATCACTTTACAGTTAAAACGAAACAGAAGCTGATTGAAAGTTTGACTTTTAACATGAGGAGAAGCTGTAACACACAACTAGATGCTGTAAAACACAGAATAAAACTACACACACAAGCAAACTACAACTGTGAAGTTCACTTTTTATAAACTGTCCCTTTTAGTCTGGGTCAGAGTTAATAATTCATAGATAAATGCATAATAAATAAATAACAAATATACGTTATAATGGCCCTTTAGTTAAGAGGAGACACACACACACACACACACACACACACACACACACACACACACATTCCTGAGCTTATCTTTACAGCAGGTTTTGTCCTGATGAAACCAACAATGTGGCCTTAAAGGGGAAATAGAAAGATTTGTAATAAACTTAAAAATAGACCATAGAAACTCAAAGATATCGTCTCTTCAGCCAATGAGATGACAGTTTATAAATAAAATAAATGCACACATGAAATGTTAATTTTAGGTGTATTATGGATGTGTTGGTGTCACTTTTTGAGTTAAATAACTGGCACTGATATGATAATTTACTGAGATGCAGCAAACCTGCAGCAAAAAGAGGGAAGTAAAAGTCTAATCAATAATTATCATCTATTAATTTAAGGGTCTATAAATGGTCACAACACAAATAATCATTGTTAAAGTGTAGAACAGGACATGTCGGTGTAGTTTACTGTGAACCCTGAAATATTAAAAAATGACTTTTTTTGGTCTGGGGTTAAAAAAACTAACTAAAAACTGCAAAAAATAAAATTAAGAATCGAAATTGAGACACTATTTGTGTTTATTGTGATAGAAACATTGGTCCAAAGGTGTAAAACGCAGATATTTTACAATAAAACCACAGTTAGTTGCTTCAATGAGCTCTGACAGTGTCAGATTCAGGCTGATTTACATGTTTATGTCGGCTGCTTTTAGGCTTAGAGCCAACAACACAGTGGTTATTATCACATTATTATTAGAGACATGTTATTATCACATTATTATTAGAAACCTGTTATTATCACATTATTATTAGAAACCTGTTATGACATTATTATTAGAAACCTGTTATTATGACATTATTATTAGAAACCTGTTATTATCACATTATTATTAGAAACATGTTATTATGACATTATTATTAGAAACATGTTATTATGACATTATTATTAGAAACATGTTATTATGACATTATTATTAGAAACATGTTATTATGACATTATTATTAGAAACATGTTATTATGACATTATTATTAGAAACCTGTTATTATCACATTATTATTAGAAACCTGTTATTATGACATTATTATTAGAAACATGTTATTATCACATTATTATTAGAAACATGTTATTATCACATTATTATTAGAAACATGTTATTATGACATTATTATTAGAAACATGTTATTATCACATTATTATTAGAAACATGTTATTATGACATTATTATTAGAAACATGTTATTATCACATTATTATTAGAAACATGTTATTATCACATTATTATTAGAGACATGTTATTATGACATTATTATTAGAAACATGTTATTATCACATTATTATTAGAAACCTGTTATTATCACATTATTATTAGAAACCTGTTATTATCACATTATTATTAGAAACATGTTATTATGACATTATTATTAGAAACCTGTTATTATGACATTATTATTAGAAACATGTTATTATGACATTATTATTAGAAACATGTTATTATCACATTATTATTAGAAACCTGTTATTATCACATTATTATTAGAAACATGTTATTATGACATTATTATTAGAAACATGTTATTATCACATTATTGTTAGAAACATGTTATTATGACATTATTATTAGAAACATGTTATTATGACATTATTATTAGAAACATGTTATTATCACATTATTATTAGAAACATGTTATTATGACATTATTATTAGAAACATGTTATTATGACATTATTATTAGAAACATGTTATTATGACATTATTATTAGAAACCTGTTATTATCACATTATTATTAGAAACATGTTATTATGACATTATTATTAGAAACATGTTATTATCACATTATTATTAGAAACCTGTTATTATCACATTATTATTAGAAACATGTTATTATGACATTATTATTAGAAACATGTTATTATCACATTATTATTAGAAACATGTTATTATGACATTATTATTAGAAACATGTTATTATCACACCTGTAAGGAAACAGTCTCACGCTACAATGAACAACAGAAAACTGCAGGACGTTAACAACTAAAAGTTATAGAACAGACATTTGTACATGTTTCTATAAATGTAATGAGTTTAACTCCAATGAATCCTTCTAGATTTACCTTGTTAACACAATAAAGGTTGAAAAGACTTTTATTTTGGTAACATGATAAATTTACCTTGTTAGAGGATAAAGGTTGAAAAGACTTTTATTTTGGTAACATGATAGATTTACCTTGTTAGAGGATAAAGGTTGAAAAGACTTTTATTTTGGTAACATGATAAATTTAACTTGTTAACAGGATAAAGGTTATAAGACTTTTATTTTGGTAACATGATAAATTTACGACCCAAAAAGACAGATATCAATTTATCCAGTACTAGTTAACACTCAGACATCTTTGATCTGATTGATAAAGCAATAAATTCCACTAATTAACTCTGATAAGACACAACTATGAAGTGAGTGTAAAGCAGGAATCAGAGTAAACGGTGAAGAAACTAGAAAATAAAACCTGTTTTCAGTTATTTACTTCATGTAAACTACGATGATAATTCAAGTTGTCTCAACTGAAAACAGCTAATTAAGTCTCTTACCTGCCTTTTTTTTTAGTTTCTATGAATTTATTAGTGTTTCCAGTGGCGGCTGCTGCTGCTGCATCACGTGTGTGTGTTGATGATGAGTGTTTGCCTGAGTCACTGCAGCTGGTTCACACCAACGAACAAGAAAACCTGTCATCACCTCTAAACGCTGCTGTGTCCTGCACATAAATTATGCTCCTCTCTGGAATTAGAAGCTCAGGAAACACAGGCTCAAAACGCCTCAATCAGGGGATTGGACCCAATAAAGGGTCCGATCCGGTCAATTCTTCCAGAATGATAAAGTCAGTGAGTGTCTTTAATGACTCAGAGGATGAAATCCTGACAGTTTGATCTGTAAATGGTTTATAAAGCAGGAGAAAACGTTACCTGCTGCTTAAAAACAAAGAAATAGTTCAGGGAAATTGTTGAAATGGCATTATTTCCTTTAGTCACTTCCTGTTTTCTAATTTGAAGGTTAATTAACTGTATTAATCAATAGGAATTTGTAGGTTTGTTTAAAATCATGATTTTGTGTGATTTTTACAATATAAAACTGTTTTTTCATATAAAAACCTTTTTAAGGGAGTTAAACTATCTAGAACCAATATTTTTAGGGTTCATCATTTGGCAGATTTGTCACTGATAATTGTTATTTCTACATAAATTTTACTGGTTCGACCCAAGTTTTTTTGAATTTCTTTGTCAACACGGGGGAATTTGCATAAATTAGCATAAATCCCATGTTTTGTCTGCACAGGTATAAAGGTGCTGTGATGCTACTAGCAGGAAAACTAAGCTAGCATGTTAGCTTTTTATGACTTTCCTTTTATCTCCTTTTATTAATAATTACAGTAATAAAGACTGATTTAACCTGTTCCCCAATAGGTCTATTTATCATCTACCTCTCGAAAATGACATGTCCAGACTTAATGCAGTATATCTCCACAACTACAGGGGTTTACTGAATGATCTTGGGTTTAAATAAAGCTAACACCTGTAAGATAGTTGTAGAAGTGACAGAATCAATTTAAAATGTACAGTGTTGAAGTACATCCAGTTAGACTAAAGCAGAAAAGTGAAAAAAATTAGCTCCGCCTAAAAGAAAAACATCTATTTAGGTTGAAAATCACCTGAAAATCATGTGTTAGTAGCCTGATTCACCCATGGATCAGTGAAATAAAGTCTTATAAGTGATTGGACACATGTTCAGCCTTATAAGATGGACCAGACTGATGTTAGAGATGTTTTAGTTCAGGTGTGTCTTGATTGTGGACCTGATTTTGGCACATTTCAGCACCGTTTCTATGCCGATAGGAACCCTAAATAGATGTCTGCATATTAGCCACAAGAATTCCAAAATACTTGTAATACACTTTTTGTGTAGCTGACTAACTGGACTAAAATGGCGGCTTCAGCCTTCACTGGTGGAGTTTGTCCAATCTGGATGAAAACAAGATGATGAGTAAAGTCAGTGACATCACTGGCTGCATGTTTAATGTGCACTAAATCACTGATGTGTGCAGGATTGATGATAACAACTGATCACAGACACGATCAATAACACATGACAGCAGATTCCTTTCAGTGCAGTCATTGCTGCAGAGAAGAGGAAGCTGTAAATGTTTAGCACATAACTGTTGTCAAAATAAAATATAAATAATGTGAATAAAACACGTTTTTAGGACGTTAATCTGAAGAAAATGGATCGATTTCATTCATATTTTCATCCGCAGTGCAGCGAATATGCCGACGACAGCCTGATCCAACCCCTCCTGGTGTTGGTGCATCACTCAGCACTTTACACACACACACACACACACACACACGCACACACACACACACGCACACACACACACACACACACACGCACACACACACACTTTCAAAATCCCCAGCTGTCATTGCCAGCACTGACTCAGGGAAACAGAGCTCTGCACAAAGCTGAATGAAGCCAGTGAATACGGAGGATCACAGCCACAGGTCATTATCAACGATTAGTTGATTAACTGATTAGTTGATGAATATTAAATTAATCCCCAGCTAGTTTGATAATCGATTTATTGCTTTGAGTCGTTTTTTTAAGAAGAAAACGTCTAAATTCTCTGGTTCCAGCTTCTCTTCTCTGATTATTTCCTGTTTTTTTTATTCTTTTATAATAATAAACTGATGATCTTTGGGTTTTCTGGACAAAAAAAGACATTTTAGGTTGAATCTTATCAGGGATGCATGGTATATTTGTAATTCCAGCCTATTTTTAACCTTAGATATACATAAACTATTACATTAGTCAATTAATTGACTAAATATTACATTAATCACCAGCTAGTTTGATAATAAATTAATCAATTTGAGTCATTTTTAAGAAGAAAACGTCCAAATTCTCTGGTTCCAGCTTCTCTTCTCTGATTATTTCCTGGTTTCTTTATTCTTCTATAATAATAAACTGATGATCTTTGGGTTTTCTGGACAAAAAAAGACATTTTAGTTTGAATCTTCATCTTTGGGAAAGTGTGGTTTATATTTTAGTCCATTATATGAACCAAAGAACTAATTAATTATTCATTTTGAGTCATTTCTAAGAAGAAAATGTCCAAATTCTTTGGTTCCAACTTCTTATACCAGATAATTTGCTGGTTTCTTTAGTCTTTTATAATAGTAAACTGGTGATATTTGGGTTTTCTGGACAAAAAAAGACATTTTATGTTGAATTTTCATCTTATGAACTTCTTTTTTAAATTTAAAGGAAGTATTCTGCGTTATTGGTGTCTAATTAACCCGATCGTTTGCCTCAGTGATTCCTGTTGCTCATGTCCTATAAAGCAGTGAGGGAAGGTCTGCGTTGAAGTGACTCATGGTTTGAACATGTGGAGGGTAAATCATGGAGCTCCTCCTGTCTTTACTGTAATTTACACCCGTGTGAGGCATCGTTGAAGACGCTGCTTTTATGGATCCAACTCGCTTTGTTCTGACTCTAAAGTGGAGACAAACCCGTCGAACTGGGACGTTGGACGTCGGCTCACTGATAACTGGAGGTTTGTCTCCTAATGGCAGCTCAGCACGGCCTGGTCACAGCTAAATTACTGTTATTGCTCCAGGAGGAGTCATGTGACACATTAGACTGAACCCAGTCAAACACACGATGATGGCGTCTCCACACCTCTGTTATCATGTCAGATGATTAATGAAGCCTTCACACGCCACCAGAACTGATATTTACCTGTTCATACTGGATGCTGAGCATTTAAAAGTCAATAAGACCCACCTGCTGGGGAGGTGAACCAATGCACATGCTGCACAAACGCTGCACAGATACATAGAATAAAATAAGACACCACAGCATCATTATCAGCATCTCTACATGTGTTCCAGCCATTTCTGCTGAATTCCAACACATGAACACCTCATTCTGCTTAAAGAGGAACCAGGAGAACAATGGTAAAGACTGTGGAGAGCATGAAAAATTAAGGTTATTACACCAAATATTGATTCCTGGACTCTTCTTAGGTGTAAACATTAGTATTATGTTGATTTCTTTGCATTGTTTGATGCCTGAAAACACAGATCTTTGTCATTTTCTGCACATTGTATCTATTATTTGTCAAATAAATGCTTTTTTAGTTGGAATTTGGGGGAAATGTCAGTAGTTTATCAAACTAAAACATTCATTTTGCCCAAACTCAAGGAGTAAAATCAGAAAAACTGATAATTTTGCAGCAGTTACTTATACTTTTTCCAGAGCTATAGATAGATCAGATAGATAAATAGAGATTTTGTATAAATGCTTTAATGTTTTAATAACACTGACGATTTTCTAGTATTTTTCCTAGAAAATAACTCCTGCACACTGTTGATCACTTAGCAAAGAGATAAATTAATATAAAATAAAGTTTTAGGACGAATCATGTCTCCTTCACAGCAGGAAAAAATGCCAAAAAATATAATATTATAATATAAATAATTGGAAAAAAGATGAACAATAGAATCAGGTGTAGCCCCAACAATAATAGTAAAATAGTAAAATAATATAAGAGAAATGTTTTAAGTTAAATCCAGAATAATAAAAGTCAGATAAATGTGTAAAAGACGTAGATGCATGGATGGATTTAATGATAGATTCATGAATTGCTGCTGTTTTTTGATGCGCTGCAGAAAGTCAACTCCTTTTATAAGTTATATATAACTTATATAAGTTATATATAACTTATATAAGTTATATACCAGGACCACTCCCCTTGATAAATAACACTTCGACTCATTATCCTCTCGGATCTGTAGCTTTTATAAAAGCAGCTCTGGGAGGAAACTGACAGATGTGTTGATGCTTAAGAAAATAAAAGTCATTCAGTTAATGGGGTGAGACCCCACGGACACAAGGGGGGGGGGGGGGGGGTTCTGCTTGAACAAGGCTTGTTTTGACTAGGCTGATCCCTGGAGACCAGTATAGACCAGTGGTTCTCAAAGGAGGGTCCGGGGACCCCCAGGAGGCCTCGAAGGGGTCCTCAGAGTAAAAAGCATTTAGCATCATTCCAGCTATATTTGGTCTTCTGTAGTCACCCCACATGTTGTAGATCTCTTTTTACACCAGGTTTAAGTCCAATAGCCTTTGTGGTTGTAGACTTATTCCATATTTATTATCATTCATAGCAGGAAAACTGAAGAAATAAACCTGGGCCTCTAAAGTTCACTGAGTCATTTTGTTTCCTGTTAAAACCGACGGTGGAAAACTTTATTTATATTATTTATTTTCACCGGTGGTCAAATCTTCAGCAGCGTTGCGTCACATTTCCACGTCTCCTCAGCATAAAAACAGGTCCAACAATGATTCATGATGTGAAGGTCAGAGGTCAGGCTTCCAGTTTGCCTCCATTCAGGTGGGTTGTAATTGTAATGTCTTTATCTGAGGGGCCCTATAGACGCCATGCCTGTCCAATCAGAGCAGCCGTCCTGTTTGCTGCATATCACATAACCTCATGCTGTGTGTTTCCAGCCATTCTAACTCCCTGTTGACAACAATACTCACTGTTCATGGTTTCTACTGATGAGAAAACTGGATATTCTAGAGGAGTGGACCCTTAAAGTCACAGAAACTACACCTCAGACCCCAACGATTGAGATTTGTGTGTTAAAATGACTTAAAATAGAAAGTGTAGGTCTAAAATATGGAGGACTGAAACCACCGTAATAAAAGATAAATCAATAAATGACCCTGTACATTAATAAATACACCAGTAAATGTCCATATTTAAGTAATTTTCCATTTATTTTTAAAATGTACTTATTAATTATGCATCAGTTCTCCCCATTCACACGTATAGTACAATTAAATAAATTCATGTGCAATGCACAAATCATAGTGAATAAATACTATTAAATTAAATACATTAATTTATTTATTATTAATTATGATAGTCGTTAATGGGTCAGTGACAAATAATGTTTGGAAAGATGAGAAAGTCAAAAACTTATTAAAATACAGTTTATTCATCATTCATCAGGTCTATACATGTTTATTCTGTGTTCATGTTGGTTTCTTGTTATTTAAAAGTCCATTTTTTTATCAGATTGTTTAACAAAAATCAGGATTTTGTGTGATTTGACACTAAATGTCAAATGATGTAACTAAGAAAGAATGATTGAATGAATGAATTTGAACTATAAAATCCACCTAGAATATAAAACTTGTGTGTTTTTAACCTTTTTAAGAGATTTAAACTGGTAGAAAGGTTTTAGGATCACATTTCTGTCACTGACTGAATACAAATGCTTCTACACGCTGTCATTTTGTTATTTATGGATGGAATTATAGTAAAAATGAATTATTCTCCTTTTTTTCTGGTGACCACTGTTCTAAAGCTCCATTTTAGCTTTCAGTGGTGTCCACTGTGACCCACAGAGGTCAGAGAGTGGGGAACATCCAGCCGGACTGAATTTAACACACGTCAGAATAAATTTCCTGTGACTTTTATTCGTCCACCTCTCTGGAAACATCCAGATCCAGCTACAACTGTAAAACGAGTCCGGGACAGTTAGCAGTTCTGACATCTTGACTAAAAAACCTGGTAGATGAAAGCTAAAAGTGCAGCGACTCACACGAACTTTCAGGAGACCAAAAAAATAAAAGCAGTGCTTTGTAGCTCCACATCCCACAGGCCGGTTCCTCTGGATCAAAGCCATGAAAGGAGGTGATCGCCAGCTTTTATCTTTGGCACCGAGAGACGCCTCATGTGCATGAAAGCAGCCAACGACCTTCAGTCCTGCAGAGAGAGTGTTCCTGTGTTCTACTGTAAGTCTGCCTGTGTCAATACTGCAGCAGCAGATTAATGGGCTGTTAATGGGAGACACGTCTCAGTCGGGCTTGTTTCTTCCTTAATGGATTGTAAATGGACACATGAGGTTCTGTACAAGTCGCATTTACTAAACACTCGATTGAGACGAGACAATTAACCCTCTATTGCATGAAATATTACTTATATCTGATTAAAAAAAGGGTTTTGGATGTTTTTATTCCTTAAACTCTTGACTTCCAGCCTTTTTTATGTTTAGGACATCCCCATAGTCAGTAGGGTATGTCTGTGGAATAAACACAGAGATGTTGGTCGACACTAAACCAACATTTATTGATCTCAAATAAACATTTTCATCCCAAAACAGCAACAAAAAAACACATTTTTTGTTCGTCGCTTCAAACAAGCGACTTTTTACTGTAGTGTTTTTTGGCTGCTAGTTTACTGAGTTTTTGTCATAAAGCTACACTGATGGTACCGTTGGACTCGTCACAGTCTCAGCTTTCATATGAGATGTCATTTGTTTGTATAACATGAAGTATCAGAGCGCTAGCCATCAAAATGTGGAGAGTGGGTTGGCTTTATGATCGTATAGCGATGTTCATATTTGTTAATTAATTAGCTTGGTGTTGGAGTTGTGTTTGGTGTGTGTAAATATGACTTATATGTGCTTGTAGTGGAGTTTCTCCTGTTTAATTTGATGTATAGCTTCACTATATTTGTACATGATTAGTGGAGCAATCTCAGGAGTTTAACGGGTTAAACTGTCTGGAAAAGATAATCAGAGACCACTGCATCATTATTTTATTCTGAAATCAGCATCTCTACATGTGTTCCTGCCATTTCTGTTGAATTCCAACTCATTCTGCTTAAAGAGGAACCAGGAGTGGAATAAAGTCACCAAGACTGTGTAAAATAAGGATTAATACACCGAATATTGATTAATGAACTCTTCTCAAGTGTTAACATTAGTATTTTCTGTTTTCTTTGCATTATTTGAGGTGTGAAAACATTGAATCTTTGTCATTTTCTGCAAATAAAACAATAATAATTGTATTTGGAATTTGGGGGAAATGTGAGTAGTTTATAGACTCAAACTAAAATGTTCCTTTAGTCCAAACACATCTGAAAGTTTTGCCAGTTGTAAACATGCTATGTAAGTCAATGGGACTCCATATTTGCATATTGTTGACATGTGACAACAAATTAAAATAAAAATGAAGTTGACTCACCCAAAATAGGGAGTTGAAGGTTTATTTTTTAGTGAAAAGTTTCCAGAATTCTGAATAAAAGACAACTTTCAGTTATGTGACAATGCTATCCTGGTCATGTGACCTCATAAATTAGGTGTCCTTCCAAAATAAAAGTCCTCTTTTCACGTCTAAATGTAAAACATAGATTTTATATCACAGCTTTTTATAAAAATAAAGATAGTAAACTATGTAATAGAGGGTTAAATGCACAGTAAAGCTTTAATCACTATAACAATGTTAATAGCATCATGTACCTTGGTGTAATATGTGATTAATTACTTAATGTTATAAGCAGCAATTAGTGTTTTACTGTAATCCTGAATGTCACTAATATGTTACAGCTATTTATTACTGTACAGTCTGATTAACTGGTCTATGTAAACTGGTCCTGACGTTGATGTTGCTGCTAATTTAGGACAATTTAAAAAGGGGATTACACAAGTGAAATGTATAAATAACACACACACACACACACACACACACACACACACACACACACACACACACACACACACACACACACACACACACACACACACACACACACACACACACACACACACACACACACACACACACACACACACACACACACACACACCGTTAATCACTGTATAATTACAGCTGGTAATGACAGAGCCATAGACACAGTTTAACAAGCCCCTGTTGCTTCAACCACGCAAACACAAACAATCCATCTCCGGGAGTCTCTGCAGCTAACTGCTACCGTATGTCCTCGCTGCCGCGTTCACATCGCAGCAAACACCAAACTGATTCATATCACAGGCTGGAGGCTCAGTAAGTCTCAGTGCTGATAAACACACCTGGCTAAGCTGATGGTCGTAGGTAGAGGGGGAGTTCCTGTTAACGCTGAATAACCTTTTTTAATAGATGATTGATGACTTCAAATCAGTAAACAGCAACTTGATGTACCGTATTTTCTGGACTATAAGTCGCACCAGCCATAAAATGCATAATAAAGAAGGAAAAAATATATATAAGTCACATTTTTGGGGTAAATTTATTTGATAAAATCCAAGAACAGACATTTAAAATGTAAACTAAAACTAGAATAGAGGCAACAACAGGCTGAACGGTGCTGACGTTACATGACCCAACTGAGAACGTGTCTGGTATGTTAACACAACATATTAAGAGTTATTCCCATAACTACAGCATCAATAACATGCTAAGAAGTTCACCAAAACCATCCGTGTCACTAAAACCCAATGAAATCTTCATCCTCGGTGTCACTTTTCATCAACTCCTCTAACTCCGGAGGTAGAAGATGCGGCGCTTCCTCTTCTACGTCGATGACGTCATGTTTTACTACTATGATTTTCTGTTCGCTGACGTTTTTGTTCAGTTCTTCTCAGTTGTTGTTAAAAGTTACCGACAATGTTGAAGTTATCAACACCAGCCTAGAGCGCCCTCTGGAGGTTTAGTGTGGAAATAACATGTAAATGATATACCAGTAATAATGTGGTAATAATTTACACATAAGCTGCAGAGTAGAAGACGCAGCCCCGGACTAACTATGAAAAAAACACGACTTATAGTCCAGACAATACAGTAAGCATGTCTGCTAAGACGTAAAGAAAGAAATTAAACGTTGTGGGAACTCACGTGAAAGTTTCAGTGAAACATTTCCGATTCACATAAGTTCATCCTATAACTAAAAATGTCAGAAGAAGAGGTCTCAAAGAAGATAAAGTGAATATAAAAGTTGATTTTAGACATAGAGTCTAATAATAAATACATCCATTGTAGCCTACAGCATGAAGCTGATAGCTTTCTAGTTTAATTTTGTGCAGGGTTTCCTCACATACTCTACTAGTAGTCTACAGGGAGCAGTAGTTCTCACTTGAATCATGATATGGAGCTACTATATGGATACTGGTTGTCTTATTTATTATAATGTTTGAGTCAACAATATTATAGCAGCCAAAAACAACCCATTACATGTACTACACTCATGCAGTGTAAATATAATAGGTATAAACAGTCAATGCTCAATGAAACATAGGGAATACTCTTATGATTGTCCATGTGAATATGCATATGCAGATACATTCCTGTCTCCAAGACAAATTTCTTCTAAGGACAATAAATAAAGATAAACCTTGACCCTTCAATGCATTAACAGTGACAGTTTAATACAGTATCATCCCAAACTGCAGTTTCTCTCTGGTTTTCCAGCTCAAAGGTTGTTGCAGAGGAGATTCCCTGGTGCTCGGGCAGGACAAGAATACATTCCTGTCCTGGATTTCCAGCAGATAGCAGAGTTATTTTTTGAAGCAGCAGTCACAGGATCAAAACCTGCAGAGTGAAGCAGCGGGACGGACTGTGTCACTATTACAGCAACATTGAATACTTCAGTTTGGAAGGATATTGAATTTGTGTCGAGGTAATACATGACACATTGCAGCGTGTATTCCTCTATACCAATCT
Source organism: Lepturacanthus savala (assembly GCA_030544235.1). NCBI lineage: Eukaryota > Metazoa > Chordata > Actinopteri > Scombriformes > Trichiuridae > Lepturacanthus > Lepturacanthus savala. The sequence continues at coordinate 1,305,108 of CM060466.1, read as the reverse complement.
GTGCCCATGTGAGCACACACACTTTGGCTGTAATTAAATACAGGAGCTAAATCAACCTAACCCATATAAACCTGCAGAAAGGACTGGAGTTTATCTTTATTCACTCCACTATGAAATATCAGCTATTAATCAGAGTTTAAGCGTCAAAGCTGCGTGTAATAAGATCACAGCCGTGTGTTCAAATGTTTTTCTCTGCTTTATTAAGCAGAGTTATGAAAACCTGTGTTTAATAATAGAGTTGGCACCAGCCGGGGCCGTCTGTTGTCTCAGGCGCTGCAATGTGGCAGCGATTCTGGAAGCGTCGGACGACCACAGTCACAAGGCAGATCAATAAATGGGCCTTTAAGAAGAACTTTTCCCCTTCGGTGAAAGCAACATTCTTTCCCACATGGAAAGGATTTCTAACCACCGACATGACTCCTCAGCTTTAATAAAAGCACATCAACAGCTGGGCCGTGCTCCATGCTTCACACTATCAGAGATTAGCAGCTGAGGAACGTCAACTGTACGACCCCCGGGTGATACGGTGGGAGTAGGAGCAGGTTTGTAGCAACATTTAACATCGAAAATACAGAAAATAACACCAAAAAGTTCAAGGGTTCACTCTTAGTTCACGAACTCTCTTCACCCTTTTTCTTTTAGGAGTCGTCCTGCACCAGAATTCCAATCGGATGAATATAATTCCACACTCCTTCATGATATGAAATTAAATTATCAGGCAATCATGCATAGTTCCTGTTGTGAAAACCTTGATTGTTGCTGTGTCCCGTGACTTGTCTGTGGTCTGAGCTGCGATGTGCGACACCAGGGGGGCGTCGGCCACAGTTCTGCTATCTATCCGTTATACAATCCGAGGAAGCAGAAGGATTCTATTTTTTTTTTGGGGGGGGGGGGGCGTATGGATGAGGTCATTATGCATGAAGCAGAACTGCAGCCCTGATCGCACAAAAACACACACACACACACACATGCATGCATGCACGGGGCTATGAGCTCACAAACAGTCGCACACTCTCATGAGTTTCTATGGCAACTCCAAACAAACAGTGTGTGCATGTGGTGACCCCGCCCCGGCAGAAAAAGGCAAAAAAAAAAAAACAGCAGACAGAAAAGTGCAATGATGTCAGCGGCGCGGCACATAGCATAGGAATCCACAGCAGCATGTGCTTTACTTTATGCATGCTCCACGTCGTAGTAAAGACATTAAAAAGGAAAAAAGAAAGATCACAGTGAGCATTCATCTGTCCCTGTAACAGTCACACACTGTGCTTTCTGCTGTCTTACTCCAAAAATCCAGCCTCAGAAGTTGTAACAAACCCAAAAGCCCGAGTCGCTTGTTTAACTCGATTTCCCAAGAAGTCGGAGGAATTGTGAAATAACCTCATCCCACCAGGATCCCACGGGCCTTTTTGTTTTTCTGTTGTTACACCAACGCAGGTCGGAGCCTGAGAGCGACCGACCACACAGACACCGAATCCAACCAGAAAGGCCGTTTCATTCACCTTCGAGCTCCAGAAACAGAAAAGAGAAAGCGACTGTAGACAAGCGGCTTTTTGTTTTAAAGCGTAGGCTGGTTTGTTGAGGCTGAGCAACGTCCAAGGTCAATCAGCATCAAAAACACCTACATCCATACATTAAAAGGACACTGGCATTTACATGTTGTGCTGACCACTCGCACTTTTTTCTTTTTTTTTAAAGGCCATCCTGTGACTCTGCTGATGCAGGTCAAAGGTTACTGGTTAACATAAAGGCAGCAAATCTATTTCACTGCTGTTTAGTTGCATACATCAAAAGGATTCCTGTTCACAGACAAAAACAGCAATAATGCACCATCTCAAACCTTCTCACATCAAGGATCCCTAACCTGATAAAAACCTGATAAGTGTGTCATGAACTTCTCTGTTCACTGAATATATTACAAAGGAATCCAGTATTAATAGAAGTGACAGTGCACTTGTACCTCCCGTGTTTATGCCAGGTAATGTGATGTTATTATAATGTTCAGGAATCTAATTACTTGGTGGAGAAAGAGTCACAAAGGCTGCTGGTCCATGCTGCTGAAATATCATCTGCCTGAAGGCTGCAGTTAGAAGAGACTGCTGTCGTTGTTGTTGTTGTTGGGAAAACACGGATTGATTGTGTTGCTACAACATCCTCTGTGCACTTTTGTATGAACCCCATGACTAGATCTGTGTATTCATTGATGTCATCTGATGCATCACGGAATGTGTCCCAGTTCTAGTGTATCTCAACATCTATTGGATGGATTGCCGTAACATTTTGATATTAATTGTTCCAAAAGACGGTTCCTACTTGGGTGATGCTCCTCTACCACCTTTAAGCTGATATTTCTGGTTCAGAGTGAAATATCTCAACAACTATCGGATGGAATTCCATTAAAATTTTGCTTCAAAACATTAATTTACTCCCTCAGGGTCAGATGCAATTACTTGGATGATCCTCGTCTTTAATGGAACGATGTAATTAGGTCAAATTTGTGAATTTTGGTCGATGGCACAAACATCTTTAAACCAACATCAGCCTCTCCTTTGTGGTTTGTGCTAATTAGCAAATGCTGACATGCTGCCAAACTGAACTAACATGGTAAATATTGTACCTGCATGGTAGCATTGTCATTATGCTATTGTTACTACCCTCCACCCACACACATACATCGCAGCCATAACAACTGCTGCTTATCTTGATCAGCTGTCTACCTCGAAGCAGCCTGAAAAACTGGTAGCCAGCATCCACACATTTGTTTTGAGGTCCCTGGCAACTACCTTAACACTCATCTGATCACCAGATCACCTGTGTCTGTGTCAACACATGGGGAGTGTGACTGCTACACCTGACAGCAAAGATAAGTAATAAGAACACCATATGATTCTGAGGAGACAGCAATATCAGCTGATTACCTACAATTAGGACTGGGATGTTTACTGTTTCATACCAAATAGCAGTTTTGTTTTTTTCCATATGCTCCAACACTGGTGAGTATGTAGCGTATAAAACATTGGGAACAAAGAGCAGCAGGAACGTTTCACCAGGACATTGTTTGAGAGGGGGACTATTTTGCAGTTGTACCAAACAAGCTGCATGTGGCCATAGATATATATAAGAAAGGCTCATCCATGCTGCCGACCAATGGAGTCAAACATCGGCTCTGGCGGCCATCTTGCCACACAGTGTACTTTATGGTGCATGTTCTTTTAAATGACCAAAACTTGCAACTTTGGTCGGTTTGGTTTGTCATAAATGCCCGAGATGTAGTTACGACACTGCAAACTTATAGTTTTTTAGTGTAGCCAAGTTGATAACGTGTAAGAAAGCAAACTGTGTGTAAATCCGTCTTTTTCAGCGAGATCAGAGTCGGATCTCTCACCTTCTCTTACATTCAATGCATCAGGTCTGGCCATTTGGCAAGATGGCCGCCAGGCTGTAAGACATCTAGTCTTTATGATGTATATATATGGATGCAGCTGCATGTAAGAGCACAGAACTTCACTCAACGATGCACTAGCTAAAGGGACTGATACAACAAGAAAAGCAATTCTAAGCCAATTTACTGCGATAATTATTCTCTAAATTATTCGAAAATGGGGTCAACACCTAGTCATACATGAAAAATATACCGTCAAATACTGAGACGCCAATATAATTTTGAAAAATACCTTGATATAAATTTAAATTGTACCGCCCAGGTTTACCCAAAATAAAGCAAAAGTATAAACACCAATATTTATACTAAAGTCCAAAAGTTGCCCTCTGAGAAAGACTTTGTGGAGTACAGCTTGGACCCATGTGGAGTGGAGGCCTAATGGGTGGTCTCAACTGGAATTTGGCCAGGGGGCTTCGACGAGTTTTTGTTTTATTTGAAAGAGAATCTCAGCATGTCTCTACCGCGACAGGAAAGGAAACAAGCAGAGTTGTTCTCAGTGAGTCACTGTCACTGTTCTGTGCAGTGACCCCTTCTATCACATGTGACTGCTCAATGTCACACTGTCAGAACAGAGGGGAAAGAGAACCTCCGCAGTGTGGATGTGTGTGAGCGACTCCCTCCATGTTTCCGGGCCTGTCAGCCTCCAGCTTTGGGGGTTGTGACACAAATCCATACAAAGCATCCATCATGGAAAAGAAAATGGCAGCAACTGATGCTGATGACATCCAGAAGGTCAGACGTCTTGCTGCACCGGCTCCTGTAGCTGTTCCTCGCCCAACAATTCATTCACGGGGTTTTGCCATCATGAAGAGGCCAAAAACATGGCAGAGGACAGAAGAAGAGCTCAGCTTTGAAGAGAAAAGGAGTCCATTTAACTGTGTTCTGCAGTAGAAGCCAATCGTAAGTGTGCCGTGCTGGCACAGAGGTGACGGATCATGGCACTTGCCAAAAAAATATCCAGTATTTCTTAAGAGAAATACCTTCAGTGGGAAACATTGAAGGTCAATAAAACATTTAACCTGTCAAAGCATTGAAAAGCACAGGTGTAAATAATAATGTTGATGATGGAAACCATTAATCATCCCAGTAAGTCATCGAGCGAGTATACACAATACCAGCCCTGGAACTGGCTCATCAAATGTAATGTAAATCAAAGGGATGTTGTAAGCTAACATAAGACATAGTTCAGGATAATTTAAGACTGCGAGACCTTGACGGACATTGTTTCCCTGACCTCTTCTGACTGATAGTTTCATCTCAACTTTATCTGACATTCAACCACACCCAACACAATGATATCAGACTGTACTGACAACACCCCGAGTTCAACTTCTACATCACAGCACCAAGCTGAGAACTTTAACCGCTGGAAGTCTGCAAAAACAATACTTTTAGTGGGTGTTACCCATCGAGGAATCAAAATTGTGGGAGATGAAATTCAGATTAAATTGTCCACTAACTTTTTGGACTTTGTTGGAAGACAGTGGTCCATAATAAGTGGTGTGGAGTGATGTTTTTGGGATGCCAGGCTCTCGACATGGGGTCAGAGCTGTAAGAGGTCCCAGTACAATTTAGGCATCATTTCCTCCTAATTGTGGTCTGTGTAATTAATTCTATTCATGCCTTTTCATCTCTGTCTCCTTATCACTCTTATTTTGCGGTTGTCCGATTGAGCGTCCAGCAGAGTTTCAGTGCCTTTCTCTCTCTTTTTAAACACCCACACATACAAGTGTGTGTGTATGTGCATGTGTGTGTGAAGGAAGGACAAGCTTCCTGTCAGGATGTGAGGTCCAGCAGGGGGACAGTGGCACAAAGCCAGGAGTCACAACTTTCTGTTGAAATCAAGTGTGTAGGAGTGTGTGTGTGTGTGTGTGTCCTTGTAGTGCATGCATTCATGTGCAATTGTCCGCGTACTGATTGCTCTGACCACTGAGCGAACATACTTCATTTCAGAGGAGTCATTCCATCAACTTAGGTTCTTCAACATCAAAGACGTTTCAGCCTTGTACTGTAGTGGAGTTTTCATTCATGAACTCCTGAACAGCAGAGTTCCAGATGAACCTGAATAAGGCCAATTATCGGTGGCACTCCTGCACCCCAATCACAGTGGAACGGCTTCACCGGTCTATATGGACTCCAGATAATTAGACCACCAAGGAGGAGAAAAATACTCTGGAGCCTGGGCCTCATATATGCCCTTTCTTCCTCTTCTCCTGCTTCTACTCTTTCACATCCTTTCTACTTACGCAATTCATCTCCTTTGACTTCTCTTCATCTCACTGAACTCTGCGTTCTCTCTTCTTTTCACCATTGTTCAGCTCTCGCCGCCTTTATTCAACCCGTGTAATGAAATCATTCATAGATGAGAGCAACCCATCTGGGTACTGTCACGTCTTCTCTTTGTGGGTGAAAACAGCCCCTTTACTTTGATTGGAAATACTCATCTGAAACTGATCTACATGCAAGATGAAACAAGAATTCTATGATAACAACTGTGGCTTCCTGGTAAACACAGTTTTTTATGATTGGTTCACCTGTATCTCATATTTTGAGGGTCACTCTGATACTTGATGTTTGATATGAGGCTTTGGTTTAGCAAACTAACCAAAGTAACCTAACATTAGATGGTAACATCATCATCCTCACACCAGTGTTGCATTCACTGGGCCTATACACAGGTTGTGTTTGTATTGTTTGGTGTGCAATCAGCAGCTTTATGCATGATCGCACTTGTTCTTCCAATCTGGCGCCAAACCCTTTACAGAGCTTCTTTTCAACCAAAAAAGGGGCGTGGACTTTCTGACAGCATGGAAATCACGTATTACTGCTCTCATCTATATATCAAATGATGACTGTAAGAGAGGGAAGAACCAACAGGCCATAATAGCAAAGAATAACTGTCAAATTCCACCCTAAAGTGGTTTTCATATACTTAAAAAAAATGCAAAAAAAGGACAAAAACTGGTACTATTCAAAGTTACCAAACTTGATTCTTCACAAATGCATGAATGACTTCATCTTCCTTATCAACTGTAAGGATGTGGCTGAGTGTGTGTGCACATGTGGTTCCAGCTGTTTCCTTCATATTCTGACACTTTTTGTGCACACACAAAATGCCATCCTTCCCCACCAGGAAGAGCTTAAAGGATATCCAAATAGACGTAGGGTATCATTGTGGAAACGTATTGTTCCTGACATCCAGCGTGCTATATGACTCACAGTTGCCACGGAGACCGAGACCTAGTGATGTAACAGGAAGGAAAAACTTTGAGGCATGAGGTGAATCTTGTGACAACGGCCACAGCTGAACGCTGAAGCAAGCTGCTGCTCCCTGAAGCTGCTAAGCTGCCTTAAGACAAGCAAAACAATAAAAAAAACCAACCATATCGATGTAGCTTGAGAAACCTCCGCTTTCTGTTGAGGATTTCACAGGTAATTGCACTTCTTCTGTTTTATGTCTGCTTTGGCTCCACTGAGTCTCTTCCCAGTTTTTCCAACGTTGAACTTTGTCTCCAGTAATTGTCAAGATGCCAACAGGGATTTAAGCCAAATCCAGGTTTGGAATCATCCTTTCACAACTCATGGGGATGTCCATATTTTGTGTGGTGTGAGCCGTTCACTAAACAAATACTGGGGGTTTTGGTGTAACAGCTTTCCCAGCTTTTAAGACTATATTCTTCACAGCAAAGCCGTTTCCAAGCTCTTTTCAATTTTAAAACGAGGGATGCAACTCTGAACTTGCAGAAAGTTAAAACATCAATAGTCGTTACTCATGGTTCAAATCATCTGGCTTGTTTTGTCTGAATGCATTCTTGCTTCTTTTGGGACATCCTGACATAAGAATCTTTAGATTTTCCAGTTGACTTGCACCACCATCACACGTGTCACTGACAACTTTGGACAGACAGGAACATACCAAAGGATCTAATGACCAATATCTTAAAGCTACTGTAGACGATTAGACCTTTGAAAATCCAGAACAAGAGCAAAGCAGGCAAAAGAAGGATTACACAACTGATGGTGGAACATAAAGAAAGAAGGATTATCTTTTCAACCTTCCGGCTAAGATGTCTGATCATTTCCCGGCTGGGATAAAGATCACTCAGACGTTATTTCAAGAAAACCTCCTGCAGGCTAATGGTTACTAGGAACTACAGTGTGTCACTGTGCATCAGCATCAAGTCAAATTGGCCCAGCTCGCTTGTCTGAGAATTTCACATTTCAAACCCCAGATAAATCAGGAATTACTTTGTGTGACAAACACACCTCATTTACAGTCATTTAAACTCAGATTCCTGTGTTCCATTACGCATTAGGTATGACAGAGGCAGACACTATAAGCACTTTATGCAAGGGTTAGTGTTAGACTGGATTGGCCAGAGGGACAATTTACAAAACTCTTGCAATATTTGTACCACCTTAAGAGCACTCACAAGAGTTGACCTATAACAAACAGTCATAAAAAGTGACCATTTGGAGCTGAAAACATTGGGGAAACTCAGCAACCATGGCTTTAAAATTACTGGCTCAGGCACACTTAAAAGTAAGGAGAGTGCCTCTCAATCCCTTCCTATGGTTCAAGGCCAAAAGTGTTTATACCTGCTTAAAATGGCAATACTCCAAGATAGTGAAAAACCTGCCAGCCCAGTCTCTCCTGGAAGGCACTCAGGGTGTTGACTTCTGTTGGACACAAACAGTGACGCAAGTAGTTGTGTTAAGTTAAGTCGTGTACCAGCGAACCACGCTTGATGGTGTTTAAGGGGAAACCCGTGGACAAACTGGCAAGCAGCAAGCATTTCCTCAGCAATCGCTAAATGGTTGTCTACAGCTTGCAGGCCAATTAACATGACGGAGGACAAGGGTTTTATTTTACATTAACCTGTTTTAATCCTGTGGCAAAGGGGGGGTGTTTTGTGAGCCTTTATTGTTTTTCCATGCGAGGTTGGACACAATTACATTGTCAGATTTGCTTTTGAAAAGAAGGCTCAAGGGAGTGATCCTTAATCTGTAAGTAATGGAAAATGTAGCTGGCCAATGTGTCTATCTGTTGGGGTTCTGCTTGTCATGAAGTTATGAGTTCAGCATATTTCTTAAAAGGTAAATGCTGTATCTGGCAATCTCTGCCAGTGTCTTGTCTTGTTAATTGGTTTCCAAATCCAAAAACTCGATAAACAGCAGTAGAGCACAGACCTGCGTCTGACCCAAAGTACTGATGTCATGTCAGCTTCACGTAATGATTTAAATTGGCATCACAGACATGTAATCTGACACTTGGCTCTATGTCAAAGGCTACAGCCTTCTGGGAGGAACATTTAGGTGGGAGGGAAACGCAGGTTCTCATGTTACCTCTCAATTAGCCACCGATTTGTTGGCAAGGTAGGCAGAAGCAAGGATCACCCCCAGGGTCCACATTGCAGTGTCAGTTCCAATAATAAGGATCAAAGACAGGGAAATAAGAAGGAGAAAGAATAATAATAAGAAGGAAAAGAAGGATGGGGATGGAGAATGACCTCAACGGAGGCCTGCTGCTGCAATATACATCTATGTCCTGGCCCTCAGTGAGGGGAGTAACGACAGTAAGAAAGATCACTTTGATATATTTTTCAGCTGCTCGAGGCAATACCACAGCTATGCTCCGACAAATTCCATGACTGCCCCCTCCTCGTCCTCCCGGGCTAACAGCACCACCTTCATCCCTCATCCCTTTGCCCCAGCACTGTCCTTTCCATCTCCACATCCATTATCGTTGGTTATCAGATAAAAAAGGACAGGTTTTAAGAGATGGATAGATGGAAAACACAGCGGTCCGCCTCACAAGGTGCTTGATGGAACATACAGACCGGTCATTTCTGTTTTCGTCTCCCACACATACATCGACATATTATAGTATCAGTTCTCCTGGGTAACGTGCTGTATCAGTATCCCTTTTAAGTCCTCCCCTCTGTTTAACCAATCAGAAAGAACGCCCACTATCGCAGTGGGACGCTCTTAGATCGGGTGTTTAAAGACAAGCATGAAGGGATCTTTCCACATTTAAAACAAAGTTAAGGAAGATTAATAGCTAGTCAGTGGGCGACGTAAAGCATGAGCATAGTTCCTCCATATCGCATATGGAGGAACTAACTCGTCAGAGAAAATAAGACGCCATCTGATGTCTCTTATTAACAGCCGACAACACTGGATGGCTTTAACAGAGGAGTAGAATGACCAGCATAGGAGATGCAATAATAGATAGTCTGATGGTCCTATTAGCGGCTTCTTCTGCTCTTGTTACACGCTCTTGAGAAATAATCTCACCTCAGTGTTGGGTGCAGAAGCAGGAAGCGCAAAAGTAATGTAGATAGAGTTGGTTTTGTTCAAGCCCTCAATATTGTTTTTTCTGTTTTTAAGATTTATTTCGACTGCCTTCCTGATTGTGACGATCTCCAAACTTTGTGTAAACGTCACTTCACAGTTGGACAGAAATGGTTTTCTCTGTCCTCCTGTGTCCATGCCTCTCCTGCCTCCAGCCTGTGAGTGAATCCATCCGTCTCTAATCCTCTTCCTACACGGCTCACTGAAACCTCAGCGTTCATTTGTCAGGCTTTTTGTTTGCCATCCAGTAGAGGGTGTCTGCCTCTCCCCCTCCTCTCCCTCTCACACACACTCCTCATTCATCCCTCCATCCCTATTTAAACCATTTCTGCTATCCCCCCCATCCCTCTGTCCTCTGCTCCTCTCATCTGTCTTTCATCTCCTTCGCCCTCCATCACGTTCTCTTCCTCTCTCACATTGTCCACTCTTCTGTCTTGCTGAAATAAGGACAGCGCAGCGTCCTGGCAGCGCTCCACTCTTCCAGCCTGGGCGGAAAAATAAACAAGCGTCCACATGTTCCCAAGGAATTTTAATGACTTCCATAACTTTGGCTTCTTTACCTGCCAAAGCCCAGGCAGCATGAGGGAAGCGGTGGACTTGGGACGAGCCAGTTTAGCTGCGCTGATGACGAGCTCTGGGAGCCTGGGCCAAGTTGTATGCTTTGAAGCAGCGAGTAGCTTTAAAAGAGGCCGAGTGAGACGACACATGGACATATCAATGAGCTCATAATGCACTGGCTCGATATAGCGTGCATTAGCTGTGTCTGAGTGTGATCAGTGCAGCTTCACAGCAAGGGACAACGGTACTGACCCATGATATTATGGTGCGGACCATGACTGTCGCTGTCTTCTGCTGTGCTCCGTCATTGCACTCAACTAATTGGCTCAATATTTGTGGACAGGCAGGAAAAGTCTCCTTCTACTCAACTTTTAGTAGTGCTGGTCGCCTCTTTTCAGTCGTGCCTCACTACCATGATTTTATTCATTTCTTTTTAATATATAATTTTGATCTCTTCTCCTTGACCAAGGCTAGAGCTGAAATTGCTGTGAAGGTTAATGATAAAGTCTTCTGTTGTGCAGGATCATCCAACTCCGTCTAAAGGTTAAAGTGTTATAGCTATTGGGCTAAAAGCCTGCCGTCCTCTGGGTGGATCACTTTACCTCCATGAACTCTCTCCAAGAATTCTGTCGATTTTGCATGTCTTTGTGCACGTTCGTGTGAATAATGAAAAAGCTCCTTCGGAGACACGTTGACACCGTTGTGGATTATTGTTTTTTATAAAAGGTACAAAAATTGCTGGGAGGTAAAACAGACTTAGTTTAAAACACGCTGAGGTCTTCAGAAAATACAAAACACTTTGTGCTTCTGCTACTTCACATTAAAGGGTTTTACACTGCCAAACCACTGGAAGGCTTTTATTATGAGGCAGATCGGATCACAGCTGTGAGTAGAGTATGACGTGCTGCAGATAGAAATCAAGCACATTTCTTTCCCAGCGCTGGATGATTGGTCTGTGGTGCATATGCTTTCATACATGAGGTGAGCGTGAGTGCGAGTATGTGAGAGAGAGTAAAGCCTTCAGTCCTGCAGTGATTGGAGTGTTTGATTGTCAGTTGTTAAAACCCTCAAAACCTTGTTGGGAGTATATTTTAACGGTGCCATGACCTGCAGACCGTCAGGTTGAACTGCAGCGACCTGACCTGAGGGTAGACGAGGAATTGATGGAGGCGTCTGTCGACGGCCGCGGCAGCGAAATAGATCTGTGGAATAACTCAGACTAAATGCTGAGACCTATTTAGGGGAGTGCTAGAAACATAAAAAATATACCGACTGACGCATGAGCCTACTTCGTAATTACACCATTGTAACTTTGGACTTGTGGTAACCCCATTTTTTTTTACATTCTTTGTCTCATACATTGATTTATATAACATGAGGAGTGTGTTTCAGTTGGGGATTTCTTCCTTCCTGGCCTTCTCTTCACCTTCATTAGCTGTGTATGACGAAATCAGACAATGTGTTTTATTACAGATGTGTGAGCGGTGGGGAGCACTCAGCCAACTTGCAGGATCAATGTTTAGTTTTCTGATCTTCTCGGTTGTGTTTTTCTTTCCCTCTCAACCCGGGACCAGCTGCAGAGGAAATGACAATATGGGGGGAAAACAACAGAGATTAATAACATCTCCTCCCACCTACACACCCTTTTACTTACTCACTTTTCCCTTCATGTGTCCCAAACTGGTGTTTTTCTGTCTATGTGACTTGTTCGATGTCCCACCTCACTTCTCAATCTGCACTTCTACTCGTTTCATCTATAGGGCTGCGACCTTTGACCCATGAAATTGATATGTCGCTCTGTCTTGCATACGTTCAGGAAGCTCACACACAAGCAGATTTGGTTTCTTTCCTCCTTTTCCTATTTGCACCCAGTCTTTTCTCATGCAGAAAGAATTTGGGACGTGTTCTCCAACTTTTAGTCCATAATCATTAGTAATCCATGGGGTGTGGACCCACAGAAGTCCCCCAAACTTGTGATGTTGGAGCAATAGCTGAGTGAAATCGAGTGATTTCATTGTCTATAAAAGCAAAGTTCATATTCTTAATCTTCTTTTGTATTCTATGCATCTTTTTCTGTTAGTCCTCAGCTTCAGTACAACTACAAAACAGGCCCTAAAGGCACTGCCTTTCACAACTAATTCTGATCCATCAATTTTCTTCCAGTTAAAATGAAGAGTTCAAGATGAGTGAATCTGATGACAGAACAACCTATTAATCTTTTAGATGTAATCAAGTGTGTGTGACAAACCTAAGAAACAAGATGAAAAGAGACAAGTTCAAGAATAACAGGATTCACAGGGGAAGAGGACCAACATAAACAGGATGAAAGGTGAAGAGTTGAAACACGGATGTTCTCCGAGAGCTTTTCTTTCCTTTTGGAGAGAACGTTGAATGACGGATTTATTTAGATTTGATTCCTTCAACAGTGACTCATTGATCATTTCTTTTAAGCAATGCCCAGAAACAAAACAATGGGGACCAATCATAGAAATATTGTGCATACACAAAGTCATCCTGGGCTTAAAATTTCACCTTCTAGATTCACTTCACTGACTTTAATGGGACCCATAAACGCAATACAGCTTGAAAGTAAAAGGTAACATTGATCTGCCAGTAATTAGTTTCCCATCCAATGCTTAACACAACGTCTCAACAACGAGCCTCATACCAACTCCAACAATTATTAATTTTGGGGAAACTGCAGCCGTTGTAACCAGGTTTGGTTAAAGCACTGATACCCAGCTCCACGATGATGCAATTCCCTCGATGGGAGGTGTGGGACGTCAAACCGGAGCCCCTACTCTGACTTCATAAATGACTTCCAGGTTTAAATCAAGAAGCTGGGAGGGAAGGCGTGAAGGCAAAAAGAAGAACAGAAGAGAGAAAAAAGCAAGGAAGAGAACAAGATTTAAGGGGGAATTGGGCGACTGTGTGTTCAGCTTCAGTCAATATGATAGAGAAACATCCACAATGATGAAACAGTATCCTTATTACACCCTGCAAACAAATGTCACCTCTAAAAGATACCAATCATTTATTCATTTACTAGACAGTCTTTACTTTTGGTAACTTTTTTATGTTAGGGGATTGGGAGAAATTAGCACGTATTACCTGGCATTTGTTAGCAATTATGGTGAAAGTCCAATTCCAATAAAGAAAACCCTCATAAAACATATTTTAGAATGTTAAGTCTAACTTTTTATTTCCACAAACCGCAGCTATTGAACAAACAAGAATGGCTTGAGTTTGATGTGGTGTTTTTTTACTCAACTATTCTGCATCAACGATTCCTAACTAATGGCAATAAAAGGCGTTTATATAAACAATGACTCTTCCCTTATCCCTTCAGTACAGCTGAACTAGTGTAAACACATGACAGACCCTGTGACTCATCACTCGGACAGGGTTTGTCCTGAGGTTTGGAAAGAGGCAAAGGAATTTCCAATAACAAAGTTAATACGTCAAAATAAAATAATAATAAAAACAAGTATACTTTCTGTGCTGAGCAAACTGTAGGAGACAAACAATATTATTTTACAAAGGCTAAACTGCTCTCTAACTCCCAGCATACATACGGAGGAGGCCATTACATTTGCAAGTACATTTCACTGAAGCAAAAGGCCACAAGATCTTCACATATTGACTATGAAACTAGAGAAATATGGACTTAGCAAAACAGAAGTTGCTTGGATGGTCAACTATCTATCTGGGAGATTTCAGAGTGTCTTTTTTATGCTAGCCTACAGGTATGTGACTGCACATACAACAGCGGTGGGGTTCCACAGGGAAGCTGCTTGGGCACCCTACTCTTCTCTTCTTTTACAGAATTCCAGTGTGATGCTATATGCGGACGACACAACGTTGTACAGCACTGCTTCAACTAATAGCCCAATCCTGAATCTGGAGAGTGTGTCTAATTGGATGAAGAATAACAAGCTTGTCCTAAACATTTCCAAAATGAAAAGTGTAGTTTTTGGCTCAAGAAGTTTGATTATTGATGATCCATAAAACTCCATCACAGTTTGTTGTCACAGTGTCACATTAAATGCATTTTGGGAAATTGGGAAGTCAGTCAGTCAGTCATTTTCTATACCTGCTTATTCCTCATTAGGGTCACATGGTCTGCTGGAGCCAATCCCAGCACGTTACAGTGAGAGGCAGGGATACACCCCAGATGGTCTCCAGCCAATCGTGGGGCACACACACCATTCACTCACACACTCACACCTACGGGCAATTTAGAGTCTCCAATTAACCTCAGCATGTGTTTGGACTGTGGGAGGAAGCTGGAGAACCTGGAGAAAACCCACCAGACACAGGGAGAACAACTCCACATAGAAAGGTCCCAGACCCAGGACCAAGGAGGTCTAGAACCTGAGACCTTCTTGCTCTGAGGCAACAGCAAGTCATGAGGCCCTGCGCCAACGTGTCGCCCGAAATTGGGAGGTTCTCTTCTTTTTTAATAATTTCCTATTATCAGTCAAGTAATACAGTCCTTGGTCTTTTATCACCTGCAATACTGTTCAGTTACACTGTATGCTAGCAGGTATAAAGTACAAATAGCTCGAACTCAAGCTGCCAGATATCTGCATAAATATAGCATACAGTATAAGCATGGTCACCAATCCAGGTTCTAAATTGAAATTATACTCCACTATAGTCTCCTGGTGTTTTGAACATAAGCAACAGACATAATCATTACTGCAAGAATGCTCAGCAATCATAAGCACACAGTGGTCTATGATCTATGATCAACATTAACTCTATGTGTCATGTTCATGGATTTGTCTTGTCTTTTTATAGATCCAAAGGTAAATTAGTGGTTGCCAAGGCATTAATGGTGATCCATTCAATAAAAAATAAACTCTGCTGTTACGGCTGCTGAGACCAGTCCTTGATGAAAGGAAACACAATAAAAACATATCAGACAACAAACAACATGCTAATCTGCAGGGTTTATATGAAGCATCGACTTAAAGGACAAAATTAGATCCAAAACATGTTAAAAACAGAAAAGGAGGCGTGTGCTATAAATGAGTAATCTTTGCAGATGGGGGTATTCAAATTAAAAAGTCATGAGGCCAAAAGGAACTTAAGCATAATGGAAAGTTAACAGTTGGGGAGAAATGTCCTGTTGCATCATGTCCCCCAGGCCTGACTCATCTGGTTTTGTGAATATTGCCCAATCATTGGGTGGAATATTTTACTCATAGCTTTTAGCGACTGTATCCATTTGTTGCATTTATCTTCCCAGTATGACACCTACAGTGGTACCATCTTCTATCGATACCTAGTTTTTCGTTAGCATAGCAGGATTTATCAAGCTATTTAAAGAACGGTTAAGTATAACAAGACTTACAAACAGCTGACATATTCATGTGATATTTGTTATTTGGCAAGTCAGGGAACATAGGAAGTTGTTCATTATGTACAAGGCAAGAAATACTTTCCTTGATAACTCATCCTCAGCATGAAGGGGAAAGAAGTTCTCGAATTTTGGTGTCAGGCCGATTTTAGGCCAGTTTTACTGCAGCTAATCTCTTCAGAATCACATTTTCCACTTTGACCTGATCTCGGCGCAGCATTTAGGTGGCGTTCATACTGACATCAGCTCTGCATAAAATAACATTCATTAATCTGAGGCTTTAACTCAACTGCCTGGGATTCTATTTCACGGTCTCACCAATACCTTAAACAAGGCCCCCACCCTTGCATTGTATTAACCCAGGGCTGTTTTTTATGTGAGGAGCTTCCTGTTCTCTTGGGATTGGGATAAACTGACGTACATGACTTCAATCCTTTTTGCTCTTTTTTGGGGGCAAAGGTCATTCATGAATTTCACCCAGCTGGTTCAGTGTTGGACAGAATGACCACGGTTGGGAAATTTCACCTGTCACCATGACTTTTTATTCTTTACAGAAATGCTGATTGGTCCTAAGTAGGCAGATTGTAAAGAGTCTATTTCTAAATCTATAGAACAGTTTATTGAGCAGCTACTGCAAGTCATATTGATGATGTAAGATCCTGATTTAGCGACAAGTTACGTAAGAAACATGTCAGCACATCCAACCACTTGGTAAAGACCCATTCAGCAAAGCTTCCCTGTGAAGTCTGACCCAGCCAGAGTCTTCTATAAAAGAGTGTTAAGAGAAGTTCAAACCTTTATTGGTTTCACCCTACAAGCCTCAATATACTGAGGTCAAGACCTAACTAGGGGCCCGGGGTTAGAAGGGTCCAACGACTGCTGAGCAAAGACCAGTGCAATGCTGATATATCAGTAGCATTTAGCCATTTAAAGGCCTAATATGCATTTTTTTTCCAGATTGAAATAGTTCCTTTTTGCTACCCTCTCAGATATTAACCAGCAGTGTAGCAACTGCAGCAGGATGATCCTCAGGAAACCCAACAATAACTCAACAACACAGCGTCATGGAGGCATTTCCAGGAATCTAATAGAGTATTACAGCACTGTGGTTTCAGGAGAGGATGTCAATGGATCAAGCTTATGTCAACAAAATACTTTGAATATAACTCAGAAGAAAATTGAAGATAAGCTCATCTTGTCCATGGGAATATCAATATCAAACTTCAAAATACCTCACTCCTTACAAAATTAAATACTCTCAACCATCTAAAATTGTCAGATTTTGGATGTTATGTTCCAGCTTTTCTTTTGGCAAAGAAACCTGATCACAGTGATTTGGGCCCCTGTGAACACACCTGTGTTAAAGCTGAGATCCTTCTGTCAAAGCTCATATTTAAGCCCCTCTAGTGGGACCCAGCCCAGATACATTTGGTTTAACTTAGAGTTGGACCACAGGGTTCAATCAGACGCAAATCACAATCATCAAAAAGAAAAAAATCAGCCGAAATCTGACAGCAGGCCAGACGATAACGCCCCAAATGGTTTATCAGGTGTGTATTTTTACGCAAACACCTCTAAAAAAAAGTACAAATATATGCAATGTATGCACACACACAAACACACACACACACACACACACACACACACACACACACACACACTCAAACAACAGACACATACACAGGCTGTGGTTGGGGATGACTTTCTTGAAAGTTTCTTGAAAATTAAGTGCAGCTGACTTCAACAGCTGGAAACCATGCTGTATGACATAATCACAAGCAGGCTCGCCAAGCTATTTAACACACACACACACACACACACACACACACACACACACACACACACACACATTACATAAACCAGTGATTTACAACGCAGGTTCGAACGGAGAGTAACACCCATTTCTTGGATGATAAGACACCCTTTCCTGTCTTTTTGTATAACACACACATACACACACACCATCATTAATCCCAAAGTGCAAACATGAGGAGAGAAACCGGAGACTTGCCTGGGTCACTAGGGTTGATTGAGACAACAGGACCATCTCTGGTGTTCACCCCCTTCACCTCATCATGTGGGGAAAGTACTTACCTACTGCTTTAAAGACGTTACTGAACTGTCCAAGGCTAAAGGGCAATAACACGCATATAATGCTGAGAAATCCGTCTAAATGCACCACAAAGATATATCTCTAAACCTTGACCAGGGCGCAGGCATGTGGTGTTGAATTCAGACCTATACGCAAATGCCTCAGCAAAGGAAAAAAGAAAAAATCAAGGCCAGCGAGACTGCAAATCACTCGGCCTGAAGCGGCAATATCTTCTTCAAGGGCCCAACACGTCAATTCATTCCCGGAACAATGTGAAAAAAACAGAGAATGGCCAAAAGATAAAGACCAAACAAAGCCTGAAGCGAGGGTCTTGTTTTATTACTTCTCTGAAAACGAACTCGACAAATATTTGACCTGACATCTCAGGATTCTTCAGCGGCCGAGACCGTCACCAGGGCAGCTGCAGACAGGGGTGATCCTAAAGCAGAATAATCTGCACTGGGCTGCAACTAATGACTAGTTTGATAGTTAATCTATTGATTATTGAAAGGATTAATTGTTTAGTTTGGTCAATAAATTGCTGTATCCCAAAACTGAAGATTCAACCTAAAATGTCTTTTTTTTTGTCCACAACCCAAAGATCATCGGTTTATTATTATAGAGACTAAAGAAACCAGGAAATAATCAGAGAAGAGAAGCTGGAACCAGAGAATTTAGACATTTTCTTCTTAAAAAGTGACTCAAACGATTATCAGATAGTTGGCGACTAATCGATTAATCGTTGCAGCTCTAGTCTATAACACTACTAGTCTAGTCTAATGGAAATGTGTATACCCTATAAACATATACATGCATTATTATCTTACTTTGCTAGCATTATAACTTCTATCATTATCAGAGGATAATAAAGCCAACAGACAAAATGACGTGATAACACAGAAGGAAATTAGGAGGGAAAAACAGTGCGTGCATGCATGTTTGCAATGTGTGACGAGGTCAGTGCCTTCAGGAGGAAACAATCACAGACGTCATTATTTCAGCTCTGAGAAGATGAGCTTGACAGCGAGTCAGGATCTATTTGCCTGTGGCTCATTTAGAAGCGTTTCATCTGCGCTTGTCAGGAGGAATTCTCATGTGATATGTAAGAGGACAGGTCTTTCAACTGTTTGCATGAACAAAACTATTATAGACATACGCCTCTAGCGCTGATTTTATGTGAATGTGGAGCTGACATTTTAAAGCTTTTCCCAAAACTAAACAACAAAATGTTCCAGAGGAAATAGGATGGCATTGGTGTCTAGAAAATAAACCACCCATGTTCCAGTTTTTCTTGGGAGGATGGTGTTGTTTGTTTTATTGCCCTGCAGGACGGACAGATGGTTTTACAGTACAAATATTCATTGGAGCCAAACATTTACTGCAGGTTGAAATTTTACTCCACCTTCAAAACAACTGCAGCACAAAAAAAGAAAAAAGATTCAACTTGGCTCCTTAATACTTCACTCCCTAATCCTGCAGGCGAGGGGGAAATGTTGGCCATGTTTCTGCAGACCACGGACAAGATGTGGTGACGGATTTCAGACGGGTGGATGGGTGGATGGCTCAATACTTTAGTTCCATGGCCTGGAGTTGGGACTAGCTGCAGGAGACGCCTGTTTGACGTTAACTGGACGTTTTGTACCATTTTTACTGGTGTTCTACAGGAGGTTTTACAAGAGTCCAGTCCATTTAGTTCCATAGACTGTTCAAAACCACTTTGGTTAACTGGACATTTACATGGACGTTGGGCATTTTACTGGCGTTCTACTGGATGGTTTACCAGAGGATTGGCCAGTCAATTTTGTTCCATACTGGAGTTGCACTAGTTGCAGGAGACACCAGTTTGACACCACTTTGGTTAACGGGACATTTACATCTACTTGGGCATTTTACTGGTTTTCTACTGG
This sequence comes from Lepturacanthus savala, assembly GCA_030544235.1. Taxonomy (NCBI): domain Eukaryota; kingdom Metazoa; phylum Chordata; class Actinopteri; order Scombriformes; family Trichiuridae; genus Lepturacanthus; species Lepturacanthus savala. The sequence continues at coordinate 1,285,390 of CM060466.1, read as the reverse complement.
ATGTTTTACAAGAGTCCAGTTCATTTAGTTGCACTAGTTGTATCTGCACAAACGTAGACTGTCACTGTCAAGCTTCAACTCTGGGTTGGATAAAATGTACAGTGGACATTTAAATTGACCGCCATGTTGGCCATTTTACTAGTGTTCTACTGGATGTTTTACCAGAATTCAGTCCATTTAGTTCCATTGACTGGAGTTGGACTAGTTGCAGGAGACACCTGTTCAAAACCACTTTGGTTAACTGGACGTTTTGTACCACCACATTGGGCATTTTACTGGTGTTCTACTGGATGTTTTACCAGAGTCCAGTCCATTTTGTTCCATAGATTGGAGATGCACTAGTTGCAGAAGACGCCTGTTCCACAGCACTTTGGTTTACTGGATGTTTGTACCGCCATGTTGGGCATTTTACTGGAGTTTTACTGGATGTTTTACCAGAATCCAGTCCATTTAGTTCCATGGACTGGAGTTGGACTAGTTGCAGGAGACACCTGTTCAAAACCACTTTGGTTAACTGGACGTTTTGTACCACCACATTTGGCATTTTACTGGAGCTGGACTAGTTGCAGGAGACGCCTGTTTGACACCATCTTGGTTAACTGGCATTTTACCAGATGATTGTCAAAAACCCGTCGCTATAATGCATATAAAACGTAGACTGTCACTGTCAAGCTTCAACTCTAAGTTGGATAAGATGTACAGTGGAGGGGGGAGTTTGTGGCGAGAAACGAGCTGTAGCGACGTGATTTCTGTGCTTTAGTTGTTGAGGTTTGAGACGGGGAAAAGAAAACGAGCAGAAATTATTCCATACCCTTAGGCTCTGGAATGCAAATCTAGGATCATGAGAAACGCCTCCTCGAGCAACTTAAATTTAAACGGGCTGCAGGAAATCCAGCGGCTGGCAAACAAACACCAACGTGACACAGGCAGCGCTAACCAAACCAACCACTTTCCCATCAGTCAGTTATCTTGACAGTCAAAGGGGAGGGGGGTTCATAGGAACACCCAGGAAACAACAGCCAGAAATAGAAACAAGAAGCTCCCACACCAGCACCTTATCATCTCTCCCTGAATGGTAAACAGACACCTATGAAAAGACAGTTTGACGAAAGCACTTGTCTGTATCACTCCTCCTTTCCCTCGGGGGGAGGTAAATAACCTGAGAACAGGAAGCAGCGCTGCAAATATCGATCTCCTGAGACTTGTTTTCATAACGAGCGGACGAGTAAAAGCAGGTGACGGCTCATCTTGTATCAGTGATGCATAAAACCCAGCCCCCTCTGCAAACTACAACCACATGACCCCCCACCCCCTCCCACCGCCACCCACCCGCTAAGCATGCTGACACTTGAGAGGGCGGCACCTCTCTTATGCACACAGAAAGCCATCTCAGGGCCATTCACAGCTCCCTGCTCTATTCTTCTATAGTAAAAAAAAAAAAATCTGGAAGGGGACGGGGCCTCTGCTATTTCTTTTTCAGCAGGCTGAAGCACCCCCTGAAGCAGAAAGTCTCCTATTTTTTTTTAAAAAAAGGAGAAAACTCCCACACTTTCTGTGGCGTGAAGTTGTGTGTGTGCACATCAAAAAAAAAAGAAAGAGGCGGAATCCTCGGCCTTGAAAACACGTGTGAGTTTAACCAGCTCAGCTCTGAGAAAACTGTCACAACTGCACAGATGCGACGAAGAGTGGACACAGCAGCCCGGATGGTGGAGAACACAGCATCCATTATATCAGTCTACACACACACACACACACACACACACATTTTCTCTCTAAGCACAAACCATGCAAGCATTGTAAAAGGAAACTACAAACCTGTCCAGGCAATCAGAGTCACTCCACTGCCTCCAAATCTTCCTGTTCAGCAGTCGACTGAGATCCACCTGCACTGCAGCGACTCTTCAGCTCTGCTGCTGCTGACTCTCTCTCTCTCTCTCTCTCTTTAACAGGCCTCTCCCATTTTAGCTGAATGCAGTGTAAAACTGTTGCTCCAGCTGGCCTCTTTGCTTCACGCTCCTCCTATCTCTCTCTCTCTCTCTTTCTTTTTTCCACCCTTTTAGTGCTTCTTCCGTCTCTCTCTGCTTTATCTGCTTTCTGTGCAAAGCAAAACACAACTTATCTGCAGCAGTGGCTGCAGAGGACTAGCCGGCATGGGCAGCATGTGTGTGTGTTGGTGGTGGAGGGGGGAGGGGCAAACCTGATTTAAATTCACACGTACCGACACACACACACACACACACACACACACACACACACACACACACACACACACACACACACACACACACACACACACACACACACACACACACACACACACACACACAGGAGTGAGATGACAGGGTTGTTTCCCCCCTTCAGTGATCTTTTGTGGAAAAGAGGTCGGACATTTTTTTGCAATTCATTCTTCCAGAAATCTTCAAAGCTCAAAGGGAAATAAAAAGTAAAAGTTTATAAACCGTCAGTTTCCATCCTCAGTCTAATCCCTCCTCTACGAAGTCATTCTTCCTACATTTGTCTAAAGTCTCACTCCACTTTCCCTCCACTTGAAAACGTCCCTCCCCCCAAAACACTTGACAGATAACAGCCTGACAACCTCCTCATGAAGAATCTGCCTGCAACTATGAGAAAATCTGACTCACACAAAGAAGGCGGCCATTTAGAAACGGCTGAATTACTTTAAAACACCAATCACAGTGTTTTTAGATATGGTGACATGTTTAAGGTGCAGCATATACCTGGATAATGTGGTTAATGTGTATTTAAGAGGAGAATTTTAAAAAGAGGGAATACATTAGGGAAGACATTAAATCATCATTAGTTGGTTTGACGTCTTTATAAAAAACGTCTCGTTAATTTGTTTTTAACAGTTTATTTTTAGACTAAACAGAGGCCTCCTAATTTCTCAGAAGTTCCAGAACTTCCCAGAGCAACAAAATAATCCTGCATGATTTTTTAATTGGTGCTTCCTCAAGAAAAAATAAAAAAAAACGCTTCCATTTTGCAGGTTAGGAACAGCTTTGCCTTACTGCTGACTAGCCCAGAAACAAGCAGACAATAATTATAGGAAGCAAAAATACATCCTACTGTCCAAAGCCAGCAGGAAAAAAGCAAGGCAGCAGTCTCTGGTTTAAAATAAATAAAAAAAAGGATGCACAGCTATTTTATTTATGAGCGGGATACACTAGTTATAACTTTGTACAATAGCTCTTTAAGGAGAGGAAGGAGGAGGAGCTTTAATAAGCAGCCAGCCTGCAGGTAATTACTGGGTTGAAGCAGAGCAGGATGAGCCACAAAGACAAATCTAACATAGTTAATAGTTTGTGCATGTGTACATATGATCTATGCATGATAAGTCCTCATGTGACAGTATCCATCCATTATCATGGGAATCTACCCACAATCCAACGCTCTACTAAGTTCTAAAACCCAGAGGAAGTGATAGGATTCACCTGTTGTCGTCTAATTGGCCATTTTTAATTAAAAGAAATGAAGTATGAATGTAGAGTGGAGACGTGATTCACCTTTTTATATCCACATGTTTGGTTTGTCTCTTCTGGGAAAGTGTAGAAACATGGAGATATAACATGGTGAGATCCACCCCCACAGAGATAAAACAACACAATAATTCTTATTTTAATTGAATAACAGACTAATTAAAACATACTTATTAATTAGGGCTGTAAAAATCCGTTGGTGCAGATTCAATTCAAGGACGATATTGATTATTTTATAACGATCTGATCTGATTCTGAGACTTTTTAGCCCAAAATTCAACCAGTGTGGCTGTTAAAAATAAAATGGATAGTAAATTCTAATGAAGTTTCCTTGATTCTTATAAGGGAGTCAGTGACAAGTAAAAGGATTAATAGCAAATACATTCAAATTTTATTTAAATTAATGGCAACCAACGTCATTTAAGGTTGAATTAACAGTAAGTTGCTGTTTGTTCCCACATATAATATAAATACAGCATATATATGATATATAACATGGATGAATACATCACAGGACGTTTGAGATACAAGTGTTTTAATTAAAAAAATACATTAAAGCAGCTCATAATATGATTTATGAATAAAGTTTCTGTTATTTCTTATAAGGGAGTCGGTTAAAAAATAAATATGGATATAAAACTAACAAATAATAGAAAATGCATTCAAATTGGATTTAAATGAGGTTGAATTAACAGTAAGTTTCTGCTATTTCTGCTGTTTTTCTCCCAACATATAATACAAATACAGCAAATATACACAGTAAAATCACCAGTGTTAAAATAAAGAGTTAATTAGGGAACTAATAGTTTATAATCTGGATGATTATGAAGACGTCACAAACTGATGCATCACAAGTTAAACGAGTGTCTTTGAATCCGTGGAGTATGTGGTGATGATGCCACAGAGTAGAGTCCCTAATGACTTTATTAAATAAAACGTGATTAAATTAACACATCCATGTAAAATCAGACCTTTTAAATCAGTGTCAGATGGATAGACATAGTCTGGAAGGCCAACTAGCAGAGCACAGATCAATATAGTTGGATCCCAGGAATATAAATCGATGCATCGATGTAATAGATGAATCATTAAACTCCTATTATAAATGTTAAATTCCATTTCTGCAAAGTCTGTTTCCTGACATTCTGCTAAATCTTACAAACTGAAATAAATAATTCATTAGTGGGTCTACATGTCATTTCTGGCAATAACTAAACCTGGCAACACATTAGTAATCGTCCCTGAGCACTGCTTTGTTAATCATTACCATTTATTTTCCTTTGTTCACAGATTTTGGTCGACTCCTGTCCCGAGGCGACCCCTCCCTCCCTCCCAGTGTGGGGTGTGTAGACTTTTGGCCCATGTGTGATGGGGTGGGGGTGGTGTAGGGCTGATGTGGTGGTGGTGGTGGCGGTGGTGGGGGTCTCTTTAATTCCCCATGTTGACTGTAACCTCATGTGACAAGAGGAAAACTTGGTGTTTCAGCTAATGAGTCAGTGTCTGGGTCAAGGTCATTACAGTCAAAGCACAAACTGGGACAGCACTCAAAGCTGTAATGACTGATTTATTACTTGTTACTGTCATTTTAAAGTAATTCATTACATTATATTATTATTAGATTTACTACTATTGCATTCCTTTTAAGTTACTCCCACTAAAATAACTAATATGGATTCATCCATCTAAATATCAGACATGAAGTCACACATGTGCAAGTTTCAAGTCTTAAACTTCAAGTCACAAATATTTATTTCTTGGACAAGTCAAGACCTGTAATAGGTCAAGTCATATTCAAGTCAACGTGTCTTCTACTGAGTCAAGTCTCAAGTATTTCATATTTTATCAAGTCAAGTAAAAACAGCGACTCGAGTCTGTTAAATCTATCTCTGTACCTTTGTCATCATTGCTGCTCGTTTTCATTCAGCTGCTGATTCCACTGTTAAAGTGTTACTCAACAACAAGTCTCCTAACTAGTGCTGTCAGTCAATTAAAAAATATTCCAATTAATTACAGGATTTTGTAATTAATTGATCACATTTTAATGTCATATCTGCTAAAGGTCTCCTGATAAAGAATTAGAATTCTAGGATATTAGTAAATTGTAGTGATGACTAATCAATTGAATACAGTAAGAAGAGAAGATCTGAAATCCAATGTTTTATTGGTGAACTGTGCTTCATGAATTAAATCCAGAAGTAAAGGTCCAGCACATTAAACCAGTTAGACCAGGTGCATTATTCATAAATGTAAAACAAATACAGAGATTCAGTTAAATAAATAAAATAAGGCTGTCTCTAATAGGCACTTAAGCTCAATATAGCAATTAAAAATGAATAATAGAAGAATAACACGCCTCTAAATGAGGCAAAATGAAGAACAAGACGCCAACAGGCATATTGAAGAACAAGACGCCAACAGGCATATTGAAGAACAAGACGGCAACATGCATATTGAAGAACAAGACGCCAACAGGCAAAATGAAGAACAAGACGCCAACAGGCATATTTCTTTAGGCCTTTCACTGAGGCCACATCTGCTGCTGACACAGCAGGTAAGTCAGGAGAACATGACATAGTTTACCAGAGGTTAAAGGTCAGAGGAACAACCCCTCAACCCCAAAAGAGGATCTGTGGTTTCAGTATCAACCTCTGAAATCAAAAACCCACAGGATCTAACTTGCCTCAACATGTTTGTTCAGGCTGGAGTTGCTGCGGTGGTCAGAGAACTCCTTGTTGTTGGTATTTATCGTCCCGTCTCTGTTCTTTTTGTCAATAAAGTTGTCGTTCAGTGACTGAAGACGCACTGAGTCTGTTCCATGTCTGTTATTGTAGTGACGTAGCACGGCCGAGAAGACTACGGGTCCTTCAATGGGACAAAAGTCAAATGAGTAATCGTTGGCTCACCACCGTTGATACTCATAATTAATGTGTTAAATTTTGTTAAAATGACAGCACTACTCCTAACATCTGGATGCTGAAGAATCTCAGAGCAGGAGAAGGTTCATTTAGTCTGTTTAGTGGTTTTATCTCCACTTGCCTCCTTGTTAACTTCATGTTACTATGTTAAATCACTGCTGCTATTACAGGAAGTGGACACTTCTTTAGGTGGAGAACATAAAGTGCATTCGACTTTTGAAACGTAAAATGACTGCTGCTGATTTTTCTGTGATTTTGGGATTTTAGTGAACCACTTCAATCCAGCCAATAAGAACCATGCAGTAGAACACGTTAGCAAGGGCTCATTTTAAACACGGAAATGAAGACGCATGTTCTGAATCTTTATGCTGTAAAAAGTAAAAACTCAAGGTAATCTGGTGCTCTCCGAGGGGAAGCATTCATCACATGGAGTAAATCTCCTATGGATCTGGAGCAGAGGGGGTGAAGTGAGCCTGTAGTCGACAGGAGGCTTTAAGTCTGCCAGACTCCAGTGGAGACAGCGAGGGAGAGATCCAGACAAACAGCGCTCGCTGCCAAGCGTCGTTACTTACAACACCCACTACACTTCACAGCTAAAGTTCCATCGCTGGCTGCCAGATTCAGTAATGATGGTGTCTGATCAAAATAAATAAAATAATCTCCTGCTGAAAAACAAAAAAAACATCTTCCCCAAAGAGAAATCAATGTGAGATGAGTTATAGGAAACAGACTATTTCTGTAGCGGAGCAGAATGACTGAAGGGCGTAAACGGGTTTGAATCGTTGTGTGAGGTGCTGTTAATACACCGCTTTTAATTTGGAGTTATTTTGGCAGTAAAAACAGAAATGTAATGTTTGAAGGATGCATTTTTAAGACTTTATGATACTACTGGACTTATTGATACGATCTAAGCAGAGATGAGCCACAATGGAGACAACAAACATGTCTGAACGTGTGTTAAATGTTGTCTACATTCAATATTCATCTATACAGTTTGGGAATTTTTAAAAATCCAGGATGATTTAAGTTAAATAAGGGATTATCAATATCCCTTTGATGTTTTAGTGACAGACAGCTGGATGTAGCTTGGTTAGCAGTGTCAAACTGCCTTGGGGAAACACAGTTTGTTAAGTTGAAGCTGCTTCATTCAGGGATTTTACCTTTAATCTGTTTGATGTTGAGGAGGAGACGTCTCTACATCGAGTTATTAAAGACAATGATAGCAGCATTTCTGATGATCCTATGCTACGTCATTGACCCACATTTTGTTATTCCCTCAAGTTACAAGCTGATCTTAACATTTATATCAATCAAGGTTTTCCTTCCTGCAAACACCTGCACAAATGCTCAACTTCCTTTCTAGTGAAAGAGTCTCCTGAAAATAATTCTGCATGACTTTAATAATGATTTTAAGATCCCTTGTTGAAGGTTGTTAAAGGATTATCAGATTTCTTTTGAAGATTCCCTCGATGTAAATGTAAAAATGGTGAAAATGCTTTTAATGGAACTCATATAGTAGAAGAAAACAAAACAACAAAATTACCCAAATGCAAGACTCAACCTGACTCAACATAAAACATAAAAGCAGGTGTTTCAGGTTGTAGTTTCACACTGACCTGCCCTCTGTCAGGTCATTCAGACACAGATTGCTGAGTTGAATCACTCCTGAATCCTCATCCTCCCTTTAGTGCGAGTCAGTTCTCTCGTCTGGTGTCATGAGGAGGCACTAATGAATCAGCCTATTGAGCTGGACAGAACCGTGCACTAGCTTCACACTGCCAAACTGTGTGTGTGTGTGTGTGTGTGTGTGTGTGTGTGTGTGTGTGCGCTACGGTGCAACTTTCCCAGCCTTCCAGAACACAAAGCTGTCGATTGTGGCCTCAACACTACAAAAGCTCCACAGGCTACTAGATGTGAAACTGAATGTGAGCCAGTTAGCGTGTCTTTGACTGTAACATGTCTATAAGCATGTACATGTTCTTTTTCTTTTCTAAAAAATCACATGTATTGCGATATATACGGATTATCACTGTATCGTGGATGATGTCATAAATGAGGGTAAATTAGACCTTAAGGATCTATTGTTGGACTCGTCTTTTCCTTATTGCCTCAAAAACTCCTCAGGAGAGTCTGGTCTGCTCGTCTCTTTTCATCCGAGCTCTTTCTTTCTCTTTGTTATGGAGACGTTGTGTGTTGCTCTTTCACTTTCAACCAGGCTCATAAACATTAGTCACATTTGGCTGGATTATGAGAATGGTTAACTAATTGGAAAGAAAGAGAGAGAGAGAGAAAAGGACGCTCTAAAAGTATCATGAACGTTTGTTCACCTTATGAAGAGAAGATCTGAAATCCAATGTTTTATTGGTGAACTGTGCTTCATGAATTAAATCCAGAAGTAAAGGTCCAGCACATTAAACCAGTTAGACCAGGTGCATTATTCAGAAATGTAAAACAAATACAGAGATTCAGTTAAATAAATACAATAAGACTGTCTCTAATAGGCACTTAAGCTCAATATAGCAATTAAAAATGAATAATAGAAGTATAACACGCCTCTAAATGAGGCAAATGAAGAACAAGACGCCAACAGGCATATTGAAGAACAAGACGCCAACAGGCATATTGAAGAACAAGACGCCAACAGGCATATTGAAGAACAAGACGCCAACAGGCATATTTCTTTAGGCCTTTCACTGAGGCCACATCTGCTGCTGACACAGCAGGTAAGTCAGGAGAACATGACATAGTTTACCAGAGGTTAAAGGTCAGAGGAACAACACCTCAACCCCCAAAGAGGATCTGTGGTTTCAGTATCAACCTCTGAAATCAAAAACCCACAGGATCTAACTTGCCTCAACATGTTTGTTCAGGCTGGAGTTGCTGCGGTGGTCAGAGAACTCCTTGTTGTTGGTATTTATCGTCCGTCTCTGTTCTTTTTGTAAATAAAGTTGTCGTTCAGTGACTGAAGACGCACTGAGTCTGTTCCATGTCTGTTATTGTGGTGACGTAGCACGGCCGAGAAGACTACGGGTCCTTCAATGGGACAAAATTCAAATGGCTCTTTGATAAATACATCATTTAGACCTGGACCATCTATTGATTCAGATAAAAACTGTAACCTTGAGATCATCAAAGCTGCGATTTTTTGCCGTTTTTCTAATCTAGGTATTGTTTTCATCAACTATTTTACACCCTGATGTTACACTACTTTAAGTTAAGACATATTTGACTCTTTTACTTCTTTAGCTGTAATATCTGCTGTTGCTCAAACGCTCCATGTAGCCTATGTATAACATGGTTCTTGTTAATGAATAGGACGACATTTAAAATCAATTCTTGACTTTAGTTTTTATTCTTGCATCAGACTTATGGCATTTATTGTTTTAATGGAAGAAAATCGTGAATGAAGTTGTAATATCTGCCAGAAAATACTACTGTAACAGCTTAGAAAACTCTAAACCCGAGTGACATAACATTTCAATGTGTGTAGGAAGACACACAATAAAAAGACTAAAGAAAATGCTGCAAACACACACTCTCAGGCCCGATGCCAATATCATCCTATACCCTAGGGCATAGGATGATATTATTGTATTGTGACTGTGTGTGTTTGAGTAAATCTGAGCACTTTGCTCAGTTTATGAGTAGAGGAAGCAAAAGAAAACCTGTTTTACTGCAGCCTTTCAATATATTTTCACAGATGTGTGTGTGTGTGTGTGTGTGTGTGTGTGTGTGTAGGCGCTTGCATATGTGGTCAAGATGTGGCCACATACACCCAGTCTGCATTTCATTGGGTTTCGTCTAATGTTTACAAGACACATCATGTGGCAATTCAAACACAAACTTGACCACGAAACAAACCATGGAGCAAAAACAGGCGTCTATAAAGCTGAAGATGTACAATAAACCAGAACTTTATCTCCCGTCGTGACACAAACAGAAACAGAGGGCGGCCAATCATATCGAATATAAACTGAATGTAGCACAAAAAGCTAAACAGAAACCAAACTCCTCGTTCGGCTGCTGCCAGGACTGATAAGTCACTGAGGAGACGGCTGTTATTTATCAGGGAAACACCCATTCTGATTATAATTAAAACAGTTTCTAAATACAAATCAGTGCATGTCAGACCCTGGGAAGCCCCCTTTAGATTAATATGAAGTGTGTGTGCGTCCCTGCAGACCTGCAGAACTGGTCAGGGTGTGAACTTGACATGTTCCAGATTCATTTCTGTCTAACTGTACGTTTATCTTGACCCTCTGACTAAAACCAGCTGCAACTAATATTTTCACTGCCAATTAATCTGCTGATGATCCTGATACAGCTTCTTTTTCAGGTTGATACTGTGGTGGTGTAGGGGTAGAGCGCCTGCCTCTCTCCCACTGTATAATAAAGGTTAAATCCCCTAGACTTATTATCACGGTGCTATCCTGCAGCAGCACTTTAGTTCCAGTGTAAAGCTCCATATCACGGATCCTCCTCATGTTGCTTCCCAGCACTTTCACTACAATTCAAACTCATTTAAACATAAAAAATCAGGGAATACATACTTCCTACAGGTACTGCACTGGTTTTATCATCATCCGGTAAATTATCAGGTATGTTTGATATAATGGTCTATGAGCTACAAACTGATGCATGTGATAAATATTCATAGCACTAAATAAACATGTCTGGGTTTTTATAAATGATGCCTTTAATATGAAGGAATGAACGACTGCTTCACAAATATCAATCTACATTGGATGAGGTCTGTTGTTAGCCAGACCAGATCTAGACCAGATTAGATTAACACGTAGATTTGTAGAGTTTTTGTCTAAATGTTCCTAGTTGAATGTGTCATGTGACAGATGATGATGTGGATGATGTTGCTGTAGGATGAACTCCTGACTAACTAGGTCTAGATCATGGGGTTCTGCTTAGCTCTAGAGCTCTAGTCCTAGAAAAGACCCAGACATCAGGCTTCATCCATGCTGATATACAGACGGGGGTTAATTAACCAGAGAAACTTGGTTGGAGCAACTTTACACACTTTATTTAAGTCCATTACTGCAGAACAGCTGATGTCTAAGTTGTTAACTAGTACTGGATAAATTGATATCTGTCTTTTTTGGCTCGTTGGGTAGTTAACCCTCCTGTTATGTTATGGGTCAAATTGACCCGTTTTAAAGTTTGAGGATCTAGAAAAGAGGTTGAAACTTCTTCATCTTCACCTTAATTAGTGTCATCAATGTATAAAATGAACATGTTTGATCCCTGCATGTTTATATCACATAGATACTGATCAGGTCAATTTGCTGCATCAAACTGGAGGAAAAAGAGTCAAAAATGTCTGAATATTTAAACTGTGAGACAAATTACACACACACACATACAAAAACTACATTTAATGTTCTATTTGAATGTTTTGTAAAACTATTGTCTTTATATGTTGGTCTTTGTGGTGAAACATGAAGAAATGTCCCATATTCTCCACTTTCCTGTGTTTTATAGTGAATTTTTCATCCCTAACCAGATTTGAAGCAGCAAAGATCATCTCAGTCTAGTTTTCCACTTCTTTTCTCCAGCTTCTTTCTAAGCCTCTCCTCCTCCTCTTTAAATGGCTGTGGGGGGTGTTGGTGGTGACTGTATAGTAGTGACATCACAACTTCACGGAAGTCATGACTGCTTGTTTTAAGGCTCAGTTTCTGAATACAGGCTGTGTATGTTTCTCTGTGGATTGAGTGTTTTTTAAACATGGGACAGTATTAATACACTCTCTGCTGTCATATATACAGGAAATATAAATCTAGAAGGATTCATTGGAGTTAAACTCATTATATTTATAGAAACATGTACAAATGTCTGTTCTATAACTTTTAAACTGTAACGTATATAAAAATACTAGTTTAGATGAACACTATACTTGTAATAAAGTCAGTGGGGTAGAGCTGCAGGGCTGGGCTGAGCATCCTGACACCAGGATCCACCGTGATTCATGATTCACACCAAAGAATCTCCAGTGTTACAGTGTGAGGCTGCAGCTTCTATTGTTCCTGCCCTCTATAACATCCAGCTCTCTGGCCAACTGCCTGCGGCCTCTTTTGTGTCCTGTAAGACTCCAGCTGCTCATCTCTGCAGTGAAAACATGCACCATTCCAACCCTACAGTCTCTGAATGAGGGCCGAAAAACGCAGATTGATGCACAATCCCTGATGGACTTACATCTACCTGCCTGTGTGTTTATACGGTGATGGGTATCCATGGCAACGGCAGCACCCGGGGTTTGAAAAGCTGCTTTTTCTGACCGGAGGGATGTCGACTCCAAACCCAGTTGGGGACTCTGAGTAATGGAAATCAAGTAATAGGAACAACCATTGTGAGGTGATGGTGATATTTTTGCCAAAACGGGTCCATTAGGGCGACGTGTTTATCATTTATGATGTGTTTTTCAATATTAAAATAAGCCTAATGTTCCTTTTTTTAATGTTCCAGTGCTTTTAAACCTGGCACGGACAAAACCAAAGGGAAAGTTATTACGAAATTTTTGCTCACCAAAATAAAAGCAGCCAGTTTCAGGCCTGGACGATAAGACAATAGTGATGTTTAGATACTTCATCAATAGCAATAAACACATATGAGTCCACAGCAAATCATTTAGGGAATCATTTCTTTTAATTAATTAAGTTAAACAGTCACATTTTTGTCATTGGTTTCTTTAATATCTAAAAGCACCCTGAGACAAAATCTCATCGTCTGTGGTTTATTTTAGTTAGTTTATGGGTCTTTGATATGAAAAATATTGAAAATCACTCGTTAGCTACTGCTTGATGCACCAATGAGACCATTACTTTATGTTTTCATGCATTTTGGAATCAAAATTTTAGGTTTTTCACGACCATAACTCAGCTGGAAGAACCAAACATTAAAGTATGTTTGTTAACCAGTTTACAGCGTGTTAGGATTGACACGCTAACAGCCAATCATTAAACAGACGTGTTGCTCGGCTGCATCATCAACAACATGTGCAGATGTTTGCCTTGATGAGTGTTTTTTATTAAGAGTAGGTCATTAAAATGATCTGTATTAACTGAAATTACATATTTAAATGTGAGGCAGTTTTTAGTTGTATTGTCCAGACAAAGGCAGATCATAACGAGCCACTGAACTCATCTCTCATCTGTAGAAATTCACTGGAAGTGACTTTATAACCAGGTACATGACATCATCGGGGTTAGGCAGCATGAGGCTAGTTCACGTCTTTTTACTGCTCTGCTGGGTAGACGGGGACAAAAGATGACCAGAAACCACAGAAACCGAGAGGGACGAGCACTAAAAAACTGAAAATATGAAGTTAACAGGAAAGAGGAAAGAAAAAGACACATAAAACAGGCACTTAAAAGTGAGA
>CM060466.1:1244091-1266591 GCA_030544235.1 Lepturacanthus savala | reverse complement strand
TGTTCCCGCTAACACAAACCATGAAATCAGTTGTTTTCACCACCTCTGGATCCATGCAGCCGCCTCCTCAGCCCTCAGCACTTTACTTGTGTTTCCACCGACCGACACCGGCTCTTTAAAAGGGGTGTGGCAGCGACAGCCAATCAGGACAGAGGGGGCGTGTCAGTGAGGGAGGGGGCGGAGCTACAGGTCTAAATAGATGCTGTTCTACACCAGAAAACCTGCACGTTTTTATTAAGAGACGCTTTTAATCAATTAACATGTTGGATCTAATGGTATTTGGAAAATATTTTTATATATATATATATATATATATATATATATATATATATATATATATATATATATATATATATATATATATATATATATATATATGTGTGTGTTTTCAATGTGTTTTCTTTATTTTCATGACTATTTCCATTGTAGATTCTCACTGAAGGCATCAAAACTATGAATGAACACATGTTCATGGTGTTATGTACTGAACAAAAAAAGGTGAAATAACTGAAAACATGTTTTATATTCTAGTTTCTTCACCCTTTACTCTGATTACTGCTTTACACACACTGCTTTACACTAGTTTTCACTTGATAGTTGTGTCTTATCAGGGTTAATTAGTTTAATTTCTTGCTTTATCAATCAGATCAAAGGGAAGAAACTAGAATATAAAACATGTTTTCAGTTATTTCATCATTTTTTGTTAAATACATAACTCTGCATGTGTGGCGAAAACAAGAAAACACATTAAATATATATATATAGTGTTTTTTTTTCCAAAAAGATAACTTCAGACTAACTTATCACAGCTGAAAACAGTTTAGCTGCTTATAAAAACTATAAACTGAACTTCCTTTGACGAAGTTTGAAGGAAAAAATGATTATTTCAACTACAAATCATTATTTCTAACTTTGTCAATGTCTTGACTATATTTCTATTCATTTTACAACTCAGTGTTAAATAAAAGTGTGAAGTTTTTTCATGAAAAACACTAAATTGTCACACACACACACTAATTATTATGACTTTTATCCTCTCAGTCAGTTTTTCCTTTACAGAATAACCTCCAGCACCAAATGTCTGGCCAGAAGCAGTTTGTAAGTTTACCCTCTGAACAAAAGCCTGTCATTTATTCAACGCTCTCCATTTACCTTCCACGTCCTTGAGGAAACCGTAGACCGGGGCGGAGGCGTTTGGAACGACCAAAACCTTCCAGTCCACGCCACATACGACACTTCCCCTCATTTAGTTTCTCATCAATTGCAGCTCTGATGGCGTAAAATGAAACCCCCAAACAGAGTCTTACCTCTGAGGCCCACGCTGCCGTTAACCACGCCCCCTGGAACACAAATAGACAGAAAAACACATTAATACTTCCTGAAACATGTAAATATCAGAGTGAGAGCTGAAGAAATATTCTCCGATTAGAAGCAGATATTCATTTATTTGACCCATTTAAACCTAAGAGCCGCTAAGTGTATGACTGTCATTTTATATTTAACCCATTTAAGATTTAAAGGATTTCATGCAGTTATCATGCATCATGTTATGCATCCATTTTTCCCCATTTTATACCATTTTCTTTGCAGAAAATAGCATTTTAATGGCTGTTATAGCTGCTACTTGCATATTTACGGCTATAAACACAAATCTATTTATCTCATGTACAAATTATTCTAAATACTTAGAATGATTAAACAGATATACACATGTCAGTGTTGAAAATCTTAATAATAGAAATAAAATGACTCTTTCTGGGAGGGTTTGTTCTCAGGAGGAAGTTGATGACGTCATGTGACAGGAAGTAGTTGGAAAGTTAAATTAATTGCTTAAAATGTGAAAAGGTTATTCTTATCATGTCAGAGAAAAAGCTGAGTAACATTGAGAGTTTTTATTTCAGTATAACATGACAGTCATAGACTCATACGCGTCATTTACTTCAATATTATTTACTTCTGTGTTTTTTAAGCCTGGATTTTTATCCAGAAATGACTCAAATAAAACATGAGATGAAAGGAAAACAGTAAAAACTATAAATCTGAAGCCTTTTCAGTGTCCTTACAAAAGTCTGTCCGCTCTGTGATCTATCATATCTGAAACACTCAATACATACGAAAAGGAATCATTGAGAAACAGGTGAAAGACATAAAGTTGCTCTTCAATCTTCAACGTCTTTTAAAACGTCAGCAGAGCATCAAGCTAACGTCTTTATTCTGGGACACAGCAGCCAACATCCTCACAGAGAGGAAACGTTAAATTCTTTTCTTCTTTTCCTCATGAAATCGCTTCCAGGAGGCAAAAGAAAAGAAATGGACATGTCCTGCATGTTGGGCCTGTTGTTGGGTTTATTTTCATTGTTCTCTCTAAACGTCGCGGCTCAGTTACGACCCACGTCTGCAGCGTGCCGCTGTTTGAACTCAGGGAAATTTCTATGTGTGTGTTCCTGGTCTCAGCGGTCAGTAGTTTCCACTGAGCAGCTCCGTGGAGCGTCAGGCGGCCTCGGGGCCTCGCCGTGGCCTCGCCGCGGCCTTGATGGTCTACATCATCATCAACGGCGTCCGCACAAACACCAACTGTGTCAACAGCGGGGGACGGGAACACGTGGGCTGGCGATAGCATGAAAATAAAGGTGTTATTGCAGTGGGGGGGGCCGTGCCTGCGTTCCATTATGATGATAATTGGATACAGGAAATTTTGGGTTTGGCCCGAAATAACACGTCAAAAATAATCTAAGTCTAAAATAAGCTGTTCAACCATAATCCACATGATTCTGATGCTACGTTCAGACTAGTCAGATCAGAGCTCAATTCGTCAAATCTGATTCTTTTTGTGAGATTGTTCATATTTGCAATTAAATGTGTATAATCTGTGTAAAAATGTCCCCGTATGTGCAACATCAGACACATGGATACACACGTATATACTCATGTATATGAGATGCCAAACAGTAAAAGTAATGTTTTAGTTTCAGGTTTTTATTTAAAAGGTCCTGTTATATTTATTTAGAAGTAGCTTTAACCCTTTAAATTATTAGATATACTGTATGTGGTATTTTGCAGTTGTGTGATGTCATATGGTAAAACGCAGAAATAAATATACAAAATACTCGACTAGTATCTACGAGAATAATCAATGAGTTTGTAAATAAATATGAAGAATAAGAGCTAATAAAATATAAAATTTTGCCTGATTTTTCTGATGGGAAAAATATATATAACAAATATCAACAAATGACTAGTTTTCATTAGTTTTCAGAAAAATAAAAATCTGTCAGAAAACTCCTTTGTTGTTCATTCTGATGAAGAACAGCTCACAACAAAAAGCAGAATTTCCAACTGGTTTGACACATTCTGCTGCTGCTGCCCATTATAAAACCTCTAATCTGACTACTGTTGACTCTGCTTTATAAGTGTGTGTGTGTGTGTGTGTGTCCACCACTTCTACCACTATATGCTACATGCTATATGCACACACATGTTAATATAAATGTAATGAGTTTAACTCCAATGAATCCTTCTAGATTTATATTTCCTGTATATATGACAGCAGAGAGTGTATTAATACTGTCCCATGTTTAAAAAACACTCAATCCACAGAGAAACATACACAGCCTGTATTCAGAAACTGAGCCTTAAAACAAGCAGTCATGACTTCCGTGAAGTTGTGATGTCACTACTATACAGTCACCACCAACACCCCCCACAGCCATTTAAAGAGGAGGAGGAGAGGCTTAGAAAGAAGCTGGAGAAAAGAAGTGGAAAACTAGACTGAGATGATCTTTGCTGCTTCAAATCTGGTTAGGGATGAAAAATTCACTATAAAACACAGGAAAGTGGAGAATATGGGACATTTCTTCATGTTTCACCACAAAGACCAACATATAAAGACAATAGTTTTACAAAACATTCAAATAGAACATTAAATGTAGTTTTTGTATGTGTGTGTGTGTAATTTGTCTCACAGTTTAAATATTCAGACATTTTTGACTCTTTTTCCTCCAGTTTGATGCAGCAAATTGACCTGATCAGTATCTATGTGATATAAACATGCAGGGATCAAACATGTTCATTTTATACATTGATGACACTAATTAAGGTGAAGATGAAGAAGTTTCAACCTCTTTTCTAGATCCTCAAACTTTAAAACGGGTCAATTTGACCCATAACATAACAGGAGGGTTAACTACCCAACGAGCCAAAAAAGACAGATATCAATTTATCCAGTACTAGTTAACAACTTAGACATCAGCTGTTCTGCAGTAATGGACTTAAATAAAGTGTGTAAAGTTGCTCCAACCAAGTTTCTCTGGTTAATTAACCCCCGTCTGTATATCAGCATGGATGAAGCCTGATGTCTGGGTCTTTTCTAGGACTAGAGCTCTAGAGCTAAGCAGAACCCCATGATCTAGACCTAGTTAGTCAGGAGTTCATCCTACAGCAACATCATCCACATCATCATCTGTCACATGACACATTCAACTAGGAACATTTAGACAAAAACTCTACAAATCTACATGTTCTACAAGTTTGGACCACAGGTGACAAACACAACAACTCACTGAGGCAGAAACATGCTAAATAAAATAGAATCTAATGATATAAAACCCGACAGCAGCAGCTTCCAGACCCTGATCCTCCTCAACTCCTGACTGTGAGGCTGCAGAAAGCAGGTTATCGTGTTGTGACGCTGATGGAAGCCCCAGGTGTAGCAGCAATAAATTTCTGAGATCTTCTCATGCGATATTTTCATGTGGGAGACGAACAGCAGGAGACAGGCCTACGCTACTAAAAGGAGGTAAACACAGCTGTTAGAGTCTGAAACAGCAGGCGTGTACAAACACGTAGAGTCGATACCTTCATGATGCACACAGAGAATATCTAATGTCAGGAATGATCAGCTTCCTGTCGCTGATATGGGAACTAGACCACTTTACTCTGTACACTGGTTTTACAGATGTTGTAAAAAGACATTTACCCAACGATTTAAACCCAACGTATTTAAGTCTAGTTTTAGTTAAACCCAAAGTATTTAAGTCTAGTTTTAGTTAAATCCAAAGTATTCAAGTCTAGTTTTAGTTAAACCCAAAGTATTTAAGTCTAGTTTTAATTAAATCCAAAGTATTTAAGTCTAGTTTTAGTTAAACCCAAAGTATTTAAGTCTAGTTTTAGTTAAATCCAAAGTATTCAAGTCTAGTTTTAGTTAAACCCAAAGTATTTAAGTCTAGTTTTAATTAAATCCAAAGTATTTAAGTCTAGTTTTAGTTAAACCCAAAGTATTTAAGTCTAGTTTTAATTAAACCCAAAGTATTTAAGTCTAGTTTTAGTTAAATCCAAAGTATTCAAGTCTAGTTTTAGTTAAACCCAAAGTATTTAAGTCTAGTTTTAATTAAATCCAAAGTATTTAAGTCTAGTTTTAGTTAAATCCAAAGTATTTAAGTCTAGTTTTAGTTAAACCCAACGTATTTAAGTCTAGTTTTAGTTAAACCCAACGTATTTAAGTCTAGTTTTAGTTAAACCCAACGTATTTAAGTCTAGTTTTAGTTAAACCCAAAGTATTTAAGTCTAGTTTTAGTTAAATCCAACGTATTTAAGTCTAGTTTTAGTTAAACCCAACGTATTTAAGTCTAGTTTTAGTTAAATCCAAAGTATTTTAGTTTAGTTTTAGTTAAATCTAGAAGGAGAAACTAGACTTTAGAAGAATAAACTAGACTTTAGATGAATAAACTGGACTTTAGATGAATAAACTGGACTTTAGATTAATAAACTAGACTTTAGATTAATAAACTAGACTTTAGATTAATAAACTAGACATTAGATGAATAAACCAGACTTTAGAAGAATAAACTGGACTTTAGATGAATAAACTGGACTTTAGATGAATAAACTGGACTTTAGAACAATAAACCAGACTTTAGATTAATAAACTAGACATTAGATGAATAAACCGGACTTTAGAAGAATAAACTAGACTTTAGATGAATAAACTAGACTTTAGATGAATAAACTAGACTTTAGATGAATAAACTAGACTTTAGAAGAATAAACTAGACTTTAGATTAATAAACTAGACATTAGATGAATAAACCAGACTTTAGAAGAATAAACTGGACTTTAGATGAATAAACTGGACTTTAGATTAATAAACTAGACTTTAGATGAATAAACTGGACTTTAGAAGAATAAACTAGACTTTAGATGAATAAACTAGACTTTAGATGAATAAACTAGACTTTAGAAGAATAAACTAGACTTTAGATGAATAAACTAGACTTTAGAAGAATAAACTAGACTTTAGATTAATAAACTAGACTTTAGATTAATAAACCAGACTTTAGATGAATAAACCAGACTTTAGAAGAATAAACCAGACTTTAGATGAATAAACCAGACTTTAGAAGAATAAACCAGACTTTAGATGAATAAACCAGACTTTAGAAGAATAAACTAGACTTTAGATGAATAAACCAGACTTTAGAAGAATAAACCAGACTTTAGATGAATAAACCAGACTTTAGAAGAATAAACTAGACTTTAGATGAATAAACCAGACTTTAGAAGAATAAACCAGACTTTAGTAGAATAAACCAGACTTTAGAAGAATAAACCAGACTTTAGTAGAATAAACCAGACTTTAGTAGAATAAACCAGACTTTAGTAGAATAAACCAGACTTTAGAAGAATAAACCAGACTTTAGTAGAATAAACCAGACTTTAGTAGAATAAACCAGACTTTAGATGAATAAACCAGACTTTAGTAGAATAAACCAGACTTTAGAAGAATAAACCAGACTTTAGTAGAATAAACCAGACTTTAGAAGAATAAACTAGACTTTAGATGAATAAACCAGACTTTAGAAGAATAAACTAGACTTTAGATGAATAAACCAGACTTTAGTAGAATAAACCAGACTTTAGAAGAATAAACCAGACTTTAGTAGAATAAACCAGACTTTAGACAGTCTTCATAGGAGCGCTGGGTAGAGTACTGAGTGTCACGTTGCCGTTAACAGCAATAAACTCAACGTGTAAAAATACACTTCAGGTCACGGTAGCGAACGTCAAATGTAAGTGAAAGTGGATCCTGTGTAGACAGCTGTACTGATTAAAATAGTCGTATTTACGATCCGCTGGGAAAACACACCTGGGACAGAAAAACCCTTTGAATGTGGACGTTCATGTGTCTGTTGAGACGACACAGGCCTCTGCTGGTCTGATCCTCCGGTCTATCTGTCGGCCGCTGGCAGACGGCCACGTCTACAAAGCCTGTTCTGAGCAGATCACCCAGACAGCTGTATTAACAGGAAGACGTCCTCGCTGAGGGACGGGTTCAGGCAAAGTACAGGACACGACCGGTCCCCCATTAAACACTCTGGTTTGTTTTATTAATAATAACAACCGGGAAAATGTGATTGAAGGCGACACTGCTAATCCCAGCGGGTCAACGCTGCTCTTCAGGGAGGTCGGATGAAGAATAACGGCGCTCTGATTCATTTCAGAGATGTTTCAGCTGGTTTGGTGCTGGATGATCTGAAACATGTCGACCAAAGATACGATGCCAAAGATAAGTTTGGAAGGAAACTGCTGCTTATCGTAACCTTTACAACGATCAATTAGTGTTAATTTCATCAGACTCGTCTGAAATCAATGCCCTTCAACACTGACTGGGACAAAATGACCATTTTATTACTTCATTGGAAAACTAGACTAATAAAACTAGACTAATAAAACTAGACTAATAAAACTAGACTAATAAAACTAGATTAATAAAACTAGACTAATAAAACTAGATTAATAAAACTAGACTAATAAAACTAGACTAATAAAACTAGATGTTGGATTTTCTTTGACTCAAAATGGATTCTTTGAAATTTCTGTGACTAAAACTAAACTAAAATACTTTGGATTTTCTTTGATTTAAACTAAAATACTTTGGATTTTCTTTGATTTAAACTAAAATACTTTGGATTTTCTTTGATTTAAACTAAAATACTTTGGATTTTCTTTGATTTAAACTAAAATACTTTGGATTTTCTTTGATTTAAACTAAAATACTAAATCAGACTAAAATCAACAGTGAACAGTATTTTTCAGTCGTATAAAGTTGCTCATTTCAGCCGTTTTGTAAAAGTCGCCACGAGAAGAAAAACAACTGAACGGTTCTAAAGTTAGTGAAGTCAACTTTGCATTTCCTCCTCTTCTTCTATTTTTCTAACCTTGACATCGTTTCTGAACCATAATTTAACCAAACAACCACGTTCGTTACCCTACATCTAACCTCCGGCCTGGGAATAAACCATAATTAACCTTGTCAACAGAATGATGAGAAACGTCTTTACTTTGGCACTTTTCCCTCATTGTGAGGACTCTTCATGATAAACAAATACCTCGACTAAGATATAAAAACAATAGCACACACACATCAGTTATCAGCCAGGAAAACTGGATCCAGACTGGCACCGACTGTAAAACTACAGTTTGAAGCACGGCTGTAATTTATTTATCTGACGAGTGATTGAATAGAACGTGAGACTGTTCTACAGAGATGGGAGGACTCATCCTGTTTGTTATCTTTACATCCATGAGGCCACACAAACTGATTTATCTGAACATCTACAGGACACGACAGCAAACAACTGTTGAACCACACGTTGGTGGCGTCCCACGGCTGCATGGTGTTTGTTTAACTTTCCAACGTGAAGCGTATCAGTGACCGTCCTGTGAGGACACAACAAAGATGGTCCTATCCACTGGTTTCCTCTGCCGAGGTGAAGGAAGCGCTGCCATACTTCCCGTCCTGTGATAAAGGTCCAGAGGCTGGAGACGGCACCACAGATCTGAGGGAGTATCTGTCCCCCACGACGGCCAGATACATCCTCAGTGGAAACTGTGTGAGGGGGCGTCCATAAGAACAGGAACTCTTCTATTATGCTGTTAAACGTGTCTGAATTGTATTTTATTGATATTGGATTTTTATAGATGTTTTTAAAGTTCATGTAGAGAGTGTTTGTGTAATTACTCTCACCACCACACGGGGGAGACAAAAGTTCTGCAACTACAGTTTTAAGCCTCACGTCTTCCTTGTTCGTTCATCATGTTCATGTTCAATTTTGTAGAAACTTTTCTTTTTAGTTGATGAAATCCATTATTCTTTTACTCTTTCATGTCTTTTATACACAAACACACGTCCAAAATCTAAAGGTTAAAGGAAAATACGACCTAAAATTAAGTTCATGACATATAGATAGAAGCAGCATTCAACATAGATGATAGATGATAAATTGGAATTAAGCCTTTTGTTTTAGCTGTTTTACTAATTCCTTTAGAAAATAAAAGAAGTATAGTTGCAGTTTCACCATTTTCCTAAATTTAATAAAGTAAATTAGTCAGTCAGTCATCTTCTATACCTGCTTATTCCTCATTAGGGTCACATGGTCTGCTGGAGCCAATCCCAGCGCGTTACGACGAGAGGCAGGGATACACCCCAGATGGTCTCCAGCCAATCATGGGACACACACACCATTCACTCACACACTCACACCTACGGCCAATTTAGAGTCTCCAATTAACCTCAGCATGTGTTTGGACTGTGGGAGGAAGCTGGAGAACCTGGTGAAAACCCACCAGACACAGGGAGAACATGAACCTCCACACAGAAAGGTCCCAGACCCAGGACCAAGGAGGTCTAGAACCTGAGACCTTCTTGCTGTGAGGTAACAGGACTAACCCCTGCGACACTGTGTCGCCCTAAAGTAAATTAAAGAATATAAAAGTACCGTATTTTCCTGAACGGTGCTGACGTTACATGACCCAACTGAGAACGTGTCTGGTATGTTAACACAACATATTAAGAGTTATTCCCATAACTACAGCATCAATAACATGCTAAGAAGTTCACCAAAACCATCCGTGTCACTAAAACCCAATGAAATCTTCATCCTCGGTGTCACTTTTCATCAACTCCTCTAACTCCGGAGGTAGAAGATGCGGCGCTTCCTCTTCTACGTCGATGACGTCATGTTTTACTACTATGATTTTCTGTTCGCTGACGTTTTTGTTCAGTTCTTCTCAGTTGTTGTTAAAAGTTACCGACAATGTGGAAGTTATCAACACCAGCCTAGAGCGCCCTCTGGAGGTTTAGTGTGAAATAACATGTAAATGATATACCAGTAATAATGTGGTAATAATTTACACATAAGTCGCTGCAGAGTAGAAGACGCAGCCCCGGACTAACTATGAAAAAACACGACTTATAGTCCAGACAATACGGTTCATGTAGAGTGTTTGTGTAATTATCCTCATCTCCACATGGGGGAGACAAAAGTCCTGCATCTTCAGCTTTAACCCTCATGTCCACACACACACACACACACACACACACACACACACACACACAGGTCCAAAATCTAAGGAGGACATGAGGGTTAAAGGAAAACATGATCTAAGATTAATGACATATAGATAGAAGCAGCATTCAACATAAAGACGATAAACTGGAATTAAGCCTTTTCTTCTTTCTAAAATCTGTTTATTCTTATGTGTGAGTGGTGCATTGTTTGTGTTGCACTAAACCAAATCTAAGATAAAAATCTGAATGTTTATCTTTGTGACACAGCTGCCGTTGACACCCAACATGTAGAGAAGGTGCACCGCAGTCATCTGTGATACAAGCTGCTTTTTCTTACATTACTTCATTATTTCAGGGCGGATCTCTGTTTTTAACTGAAGGGCTGAGATGCAACTTAAATGCACAGGATGTAACGCAACATCACTCATTGAGTAACAGATAGGAAACACTGGGTGTGACAGAAAACCTGCTGATGGTCATGTTGTTCAACCAAGATGTTCTCATAAACAACATCACAGATAATATACGTTTCAATAATGAAAAAACCTGCAAACATATTTTTTGTTGCATATATTTTGTCCACAGCAGACACTGGTATTTATTTGAACACATCCATTTCTACTAATAACCTAATGTCACAGCATTAAGAGGCTGATATCATGAATCCTGGGTCTTGTTAGTTGATTGTTAGTCACATTCTACTGCTGTTATTCTGAACACTACTGTATTTATTAAGGAAGTCAGTTCTTGATTTTAATTCTCAGCCTTGACATTTACTATCATCATGGCATGTTTCTGTAAGTTTCTGTGATGCTTGTAAATGTTTGAAGGAAATAGAATTAGAAATATCTGCCAGAAAAATCTTTCGGCCTAGAAAAAACCATAAAATTGTGTCAATATGCTGACATTTTGCACACAAACACATAAATAACCCCCAAAAAAAGAATCTCAGGCCCAAATCCAAAGTCCACAGTCATGGACTCACTGTCTCTGAGGAGCATTCTTGCTAATTCTGTGGATATTTAGGTTCCAAGTGCAGATTTTTAAAAACCCTTCATGTCCATTTGCTGTAAGTCCACATTTCTGCAGACTTTTCCTGAGGGAATTACCCACAGTTCATAGCGTTTCAAGGTTACACAAAGGGGGTTACCAGGGAAAGCCCTGAAGCATTAAAAGAACAAAAAACACACACAAACATCCAAACTGTTGCAGCCTCTTAGAATCCAGCACTTCAAGGTGACGTCAACTAAGCCCTTGAGGTTTTGGGGGTCAGAGTTCACACCTTGGGATCGCAACAGAATACAACATGCATCACTAATAGAATGCATTGACCCTGCATTGATTCCTGCAGATACAGTCGAGACATTTCTCCTGCAAAAAACACTGATCTGCATGAATTCAATTGTTTTTTATTTCAGTTTTTCATCTGTTGTATTTGCAGTTTTTATATGGACCTTTAATTCAAATAGAATTCCTGGAAACAGGCTAAAAATATTCAGATTTAAGAAGCTGGAACCAGAGAATCTGGACATTTTCTTCTTAAAAATGACTAATTTTGCAGCTAATGGACTAATCGAGTGATCGCTGCAGCTCTACTGTAGTTTATGCACATCTGAGGATAAAAAAGGCTGAAATTACCATTCACCATACATCTATAATAAGATTCAACCTTTTTATTTAGACCAACAGTCCAACAACCCAAAGATCATCAGTTTATTATTATAGAGACTAAAGAAAGCAGGAAATAATCAGAGAAGAGAAGCTGGAACCAGAGAATTTAGACATTTTCTTCTTAAAAAAAATGACTCAAATCTAATAATCGATTATTAAAATAGTCATTATCTATTCATTGATTGATCTTTGCAGCTCTAGTGCACTGCACCTTTAAATACAACCCATCTCTACTGCATTCACTGGGAAACACAAGCTCAGACGCCACCACAGCAACAACTGTGCTATCTGTTAGTTTTCTCTCTATTGTCTGTTCACTTCTGGTCTCTGATTGGTTGTATTTGCAGTTTTTGTGTTTTTTATGTGGACTTTTAATAAAACTCAGGCTGTTTCTGCAGCGACTTGTCAACATGTAGAGTGAAAGTTTATGGTCCCTGTGATGTTAAACACGTCACTTTTAACCAGGTCAGGTGTGAAAGCACCTTTTAATGTGGCCAGTGATGAATGACTGTCGTTAAAGTGCAGCTTCTGTCAAATACGGGACTCTTCCAGTTCCTTCAGGTGGCTGTTTGGGCTTCACTCTGCAGGATGATGGATGTGCAGGTTTCCGTTTGCCAGTGGTCGCCTTAAATCTGGGTTTATAACGTGCATCTATGAGCTGGATGTGTTTGTGCTGCAGTAGCATCTCACACAAGTGTGATGGTGAAACCTGAAGCTTCAAAGCCACAAACACAGAGAACTGGCTTTTCTGGGAAGTCGGAGACACGTTAACGTTTGTGAATGTTTGAAATGAAACATGCTAATTAACTAGAAATGCACGGGACATGTATGACATGTATGGGTTTATATAAATATGCCTTGAAATGGGCTGTCAGGACTTCCATGAAATTGTGATGTCACAACTATACAGTCTATAACATCCATTCAAATCTGCCAATTAGAGTAGAAGCTAATTAATGTAAATGAGACAGATACAAAAAACACCTTCTGAGGAAAAGCTCGAAAGAGGAAACTGATTTTGGGTTCTTAAAGATAACAAACATAATATAAAAACTACAAATAAAAGTGTATGATATGGGACCTTTAACAAGGTAAAAAGAACCCAATAAGATTCTCATTTATATTCAAATACATAAACATTTATTTATACGTGCACTTGATTAGTTGTGTGGTTCATTAAATGATGTAAAATGTGGATCTTTGTTTCAAAAAGCTGAGAATTCAACCTAAAATGTCCTTTTTTTTGTCCACAACCCAAATGATACTATTACTATAACTTTACTATTATATAAGACTAAAGAAACCAGGAAATAATCTGAGAATTTGGACATTTTCTTCTTAAAAAATGACTGAAATTAATTATCAAATAATGTGATAGTTGGTCCTCGATCGATTAATCGAGTAATCGTTGCAGCTCTAAATAAATCCTTTTAAATATTATAAAACAAACCGATGGAGAAAGTTAATTCTGTGAGTAATCACCTTAAAACCTTGTGTTTAAGCTCAGTCATTAAGTCAAATTAGATAAGAAAACCTTTGATTGTTGGAAAAATCTAATTCCAGTAACTCAGTGTATTTTATTGGTTGAACATAATTTCATTAGAAGTTGTCTTGACTCAGAAAAGTAAAAAAAATGGTTGTTTTAAAATAAAAAGCCTTGAGTCTGAATTTAAGTTGTGAGAAATGTTGAGTCGCTGCATTTTCTTCCTAAAAAAATCACTCAAATCGATTAATTGATTATCAATAGTTGACAACTAATCAATTAATCGACTAATCGTTGCAGCTCTACTGTAGTTTATGCACATCTAAGGTTAAAAGAAGGCTGAAATTAGCATATATCCTGATGAGATTCAAACTAAAATGTCTTTTTTTTTGTCCACAACCCAAAGATCATCAGTTTATTATTATAGAGACTAAAGAAACCAGGAAATAATCAGAGAAGAGAAGCTGGAACCAGAGAATTTAGACATTTTCTTATTAAAAAAATTACTCAAATCTAATAATCGATTATCAAAATAGTCATTATCTATTAATTGATTGATTGTTGTAGTGCACTGCACCTTTAAATACAGCATCATCTAACACACACCTGATTAACCATCACTGGAAACACAAGCTCAGACACCACAGCAACAACTGGCTTATCTCAGATTTCAAGATTCTAAACAATAACCACGTAATGTCAACACGTTTCATCAGGACACTTAATGTCTCGTCTCACTTCACATCATCCAAATAAAACAATCAGTCACAACGACGGCAAAACTGCAGGCAGCGAGGAAGAGGAGAGTCTTCATCTTCATCATCATCATCATCATCTAGTGCACAAGCTGACCCAGTTAAAGAGAAAACACTACATACCCTCAGCAACCGCAGGAGTCAGCACACACACACCTCCACTGCTGCCAAATGGGATTTGATGCTGGCTGTGTGATGTGACAATACCATTTGTGTGCGTGTGTGTGTGCGTGTGTATGTGTGTGTGTGTGTGTGTGTGTGTGCAAACAGGAACCGAGGCATGGGTGTGCCTGCTGTAATAGTGGCAAATGATGTGGTAAATGTAGAGGTTTTGTCAGAGAGGCAATAAAGTATGTTTCCTGGACATGTGAGGGAGGTTATATATATATGCACACACACACACACACACACACACACACACACACACACACACACAGTCATGTTACCATCACTTCAGGACATTGCATTGAAGTACATTGATGTCATGGAGATGCAGTCTAACCATAAACACCATGTGCTTATCCAAGGATTCCTATTAATAGACTCACTTTTTATTGAATAAACTAATGATAATCTTCTTATTTCTTCAGTAATCAATGAATCGTTTTGCCATTACAACGTCTGAAAACAAGTAAAAATTGATGGGCTTTCCCACACATTAAATGGTACGATCACATCACACACACACACACACACACAATGATAAATCACATGTGGAAGAACCACCAATAAAACCATCCACGTCTAAATATCAGCGTTAGATCGTGACGTGACCAACGCTGGGTTCAGAGAAACAAGGATTACTACTCAACCAACAGAGAACGGGTTTAATTTATCTCATTTTATGTCTCAGAAACACCAGAAGTGTTCACAACAACATGTTGTGTCCATGCACAATGAAAACCTGGGCGCTCTCATTACCCAGAAGGTCAGTCTCAGAATGATGTATGTGCTATCTAATGCGAGGATAATAGAAGAAAGAGGCACCGCGAAATGAACAAAGTGCAACGCATCAGTTGAATGTCACTGCAGGGCTTAGACATGTGTGTGTTTCTCTGTGTGTGTGTGTGCGTATAGAAGAGTTATGTTGCTCGGTGGGACTTTTACAGCCGGGTAATAAAACAGCAGAGAATCCAGAGACGATAGACTTAGATATGGAGCAATCTGAGCTCCACCATCACACTCAGAAATAGTGACAGCTCCCCCCCCTGAACAGCACAGGGATCAACACCATAATGAAGGCATCCATGGAAGCTCCTCACGTGTCCAGACACACACACACACACACACACACACACACACACACACACACACACACACACACACAGCCTCAGCTATAAATAAACAGAAGGATCCTCACATGAACATACTGTGAGGAATGGATTCACGCCGGCTGGAGGAGTTCAGATCCCAACGGCTGCACTGTACAGGCCAGTAAATATGCAAAAAAAAAAAAGAAGACAGTGGGTTAATTGTGTAGATGAGGTGACCTGGAAGACTTCTGGTCTAATCTCCATACTAACGCGGACCCCCGGGGGCCCAGTTTCAGGGGTGTCACCCCCCCCTTCACCCCTTATACCACTAACAAAGGCTGCACATGACTGGCAAGCAGCCCAGATGAAGCAGCTACACCAACTCTCTGCTCACAGCGGCGGCGTTTAATTAGTTATCAGCAGAGAAATCGACAATCAAGACCGACGATGGTGAGGAGTCAAGACTTCATGGATCTAACCCCGCTAAGGTCACGATTAATAGATCGTTCTGGTTGTGTAATCGTCGACATCATCAGTATTTCCACATGCACACGTCCACTGACTGGATAGTAAATGTTAAAACGTCAGATAAGAGACGTCAGTTTCACCCTTGATGACGAAAAGTCTATCGATATGAAGACGATCTATTGGTTTACACTGAAAACGGTGATCCCAGGTTAACATAGGTTTTGTTTCTATCAACTATTTTCCACTACTTTAAGTTAACAGACTTCTTTTCTCTACTTTAATTTTAGACGTAGATGCTCTTTCAGTTCTTTAGTTGTAATAGAACATGTTTCTTGTTAATGAATAGGACATTTAAAATTAATTTAAGACTTGGGTTTTCATTGGAGTGATAGTTGCTGCTCTATACACCTACTTACTTACCACTTTAGTAATTTATAGAGTATATTTTTGGTTAGTTTAAAGTTCTCTTCATTGAAAAAACAGTACTTTTCTTTCAAAAAAAAAGCTCATTTCTAAGTAACCCCAAACTTTTGAACAGGAGTGTATGGCATTTATTGTTTTAACCTCTTAAGACACACGGATCGGAATCATTTATGCTTCAGTTGTTGTTTTCTATACACAAATAACACAACAACTATGGTCTCCAAGTTGTTTCCTATAGATTGACACCACACACAAGCCAATCTAGCCATGGGAGCTTCTTTTCTTTAAATGGTTTAACCCAGGGCGGCAATTGGCGCCATTGGTAGAACAGCCACCCCATATAATAGAGGCCTCAATGCAGGTTGCCCTAGATCAAACCCTGCATGTTATTCCCTCTTCCTTCTCAACTGTACTATCAATAAAAGCATTAAACCCCCAAAAAGAGTTAGGGTTAGCGTTAGAGTTAGCCTAACCCTAACCAGGGCTTTAGAATAACATGTGTAAATTGTGCTATTTACAACTTGGACATACCATTTTCACAAATAAGACTGAAATAGGGGGTGTTCAGAATACTGTTATTTACTGTTGTTGCATGATTTTGCAATATAAACACATGTTTGAGATGCTGCATATTTCCTAATATGTCCCCAAATCCCAAACACTTCTCTCAGTACATTGTTTGCAGTGCACTACAATTCAGTCTCACTAGTTCTGTCCCAAATCAAACTTACAGGAAATGACTTAACAGCTTCTTCTTCTACTTTTTAAAGACAACAACCGACATCAAAGTCCTGATCGCCGACGCTTGACAGCCGATTGGAAGGAGCTTCATGTTTTACTGTTATCAGACATGTTATTCCCTCTTCCTTCTCAACTCTACTATCAATAAAAGCATTAAAACCCCCTCAAAAAACACCCGTTGTGTGCTCGTCTGACAAAGTCAGCTCTGAACTTTCATGATCTCAGATGTTTCAGAAACCGCTCTTTAATAAGGTGACGGCCACCGCCATCAAAAGAGACGCTGTCTGCCTCAAAAAGCTCATTTGGCCCAAAACTTGGCACGTCTCCATCTCCCATGGTCGGAGGCTGACCCCGTTGCCATGGTTACCGCATTCTAATATCTACGCGAACGCCTTCTCGGTGCATGGGAAGAACCACCGCTGACAGGAAATGATGCTCGGCCAGAGACCGACAGAACAAAAACAACCACGGACCCGTTATGACTGTGGGCGTATGGATGTGTATGGATGTGTATGGATGTGTATGGATGTGTATGGATGTGTATGGATGTGTATGGATGTGTATGGATGCTCATACACCTCCTCGGGCTGGACTCATGTCAGCTGTGCTGTGCTGTCAGGCCGGACGCTTTCGGTAATCCATCCACCTACTAGTGTATAATAAGGTTATTCTAACCCCACCCCGCTGGGACGTCGGGCTCTGGCAACCAAACAACCCTGGAATCTAAACACTGGGCCCACACATGCATCACATCAAACAGCACCCTGGCTGTGGACGGACAATAGCATGAAACAAGAGCGCGTTCAGCTCCGCCTGACTCCTTCAGGCAGATAGAACAGACAAGCTGAGGGTCAGTTATGCTGCTCAATGCATGAGTATTGAGATGTTTCATCTGTTGGATCTACAGCCTCAGTTATCCACAGATGTGATTAGAAGCAACAGGATGAAAAGGTCAAATGATGCGATTAAACAACTAATTAACAACATGTCAATCAAGAAAAGGGAGATTTCCAGTTGCGTGTTGTTTTTTTTTCCAGTGACACTAAAAATAAATAAAATGTTATCCGCGGTTTTGTTTTTCATCTGGTTTCATTGAGCGTAAAACACACATGCACAAAAAAAGCTGCAACACTGTGGAGTGTATGTCCAGTCTGACCAAACCCAGAACTACAGGCTCACACTGGCCAAATGGATGAGAGATGAAGGCGAAAACCCAGAGAGACGACGAGAAAATCCAAGATAACCAAACCAGGCACACACACACACACACACACACACACACACACACACACACACACGTCCTCCAACAAAAGGGAAAACACTGGAGTCCAAGACTCAATCAATTTGCAGCGTGTAGAGAGAGCGGAGCCACATGTTTCTGATAAGTCCTCTAGCAGAGCAGGGTGAGGTAATGATGAAGTCATCTCTGTCCTCTGGACAGGTTCAAACTCTCTGGGCACGTTTTAAATGACTCACCAGCACCAGACGTGCATTTACATTTTACAAAAAGGGAGGAGGAGGAAAAAGTCAATGGAAGCATTTTTAATGTGCAGCAAGTATCAAAACTGCACTAACTGATTCATGTTATAGTCACTTATATAAATAAAGATTTAATTGTTGCCATGGTAATCTATCCATCTTTCAATTATCTATTTTGCAGCTAAGAACTAAGAAGCCTGGACTTCAATCAGTTTAAAAATATACTATATATTCTGTATATTATGGTATATTTCTGTCATTTTATACCATCATATCTAGTTTTTTAGTCGCCTGCTTCTGTAAATAGGTGTAAATACCATTGATGCTTCAATCATTGCTGCTAATCACTTTATTATCAATCTGCCTTTCAACCTATAGCTCCCCACACATTATACAGAGTTTATGTATAGTAGTTTTATATTGGTTGTATATATTGTTCCTTTCTTTATTCATGTTTTATTCTATCTTGTGTTAAGGTTACCATGGTAACAATTAAAGCTTTGATAGTGTTTTTAATAGTTTGCATCCAACATGGACACAGGTGTGGTCAGTCCTGGTCCTGGAGGGTCCGTGTGGGTCCAGGTTTTTGTTCCAACCAGCAGCAACAAGGTGATTCTACTAATCAACAGTAGAGCCTTTACTATGAGGTTTTCTGAGGTGTAGGACGCTGTGATTGGCTGCAGCAGATCCCCATTCACCCTAGTGAGGAGTAGACAGGAATAAAATATGGATTTAACCACAAAGAAGTGGAATTCTCGCTTGTGCATCATCAAAACTCCTCTCTCTTGATCTCTGCTCCTCATTGTCCCGGTGCCTGTTTCTGCAAAAACATTCCCAGACAATTAACCCAGCTACAGTATGGAAGCTGCTCATTAACACCGCTCACGCTGCCCAGCAGTAATTAACCGTCACTGCATCCTCCAGCCTGTCAGTCGGTGTGGACTCGCTTTTTTTTTACAGAGAGTCTGTGTCTGTGGAGACAAAGTCCTGCATCCTGACACCAGAAAACACTAAATACCAACAGCTGTGAGGACAAGTTAAACAGTAAACTGATGTTTATTTCTGAAATCAGCATCTCTACATGTATTCTAGTCATTCCATTCCAACAGGTGACCTTTGACCTGCTTCCTTAATATTGGTTTTCCCTCAACATTATACTTTATATGATAAGTTAGAGCTTGTTGTCTAAATTTCATACGTTTTAAATAATAAACTAATGAAAACAGTTTTTTTCTCATTCATTATTAGTTATATCAAAGGGAAATTTTACTTATTTCATTAAAATTCAGACCAAATAGTTTTTTTCTGATTTGTAAAGTACTTTTTCTAACTTATTGTGACTAATATATATATATATATATATATATATATATATATATATATATATATATATATATATATATACACACACACAACTCTGGAATAAAATCAGAGACCACCGCATCATTTTATTCCTGAAATCAGCATCTCTACATGTATTCCAGCCATTTCTAATGAATTCCAACACATGAACACCTCATTCAGCTTAAAGAGGTGGAATAAAGTCACCAAGAACAATAGTAAAGACTGTGGAGAACATGAAAAATAAGGATTAATGCACCAAATATTGATTCCTGAACTCTTCTTAAGTGTAAACTTCAGTATTATTCACATTGTTTGACGTCTGAAATCATTTAGTCTTTTCTGATAGTCATAGATTTGTCATTTTCTCCAAATAAATGCTCTAAATGATAATATTTGTATTTGGGATTTCGGGTAAATGTTGTCAGTAGTTTATAGAATCAAACTAAAATGTTCCTTTAGTCCAAACACAGTAGTAAAATCAGAAAATCGGATCATTTTTCAGTGGTCTATGACTTTTTTTCCAGAGCTGAATATGGGAATAAATGAGAGAAAATCCAAAATTTACTAAATCAAAGGTTAGTCTTTAAATATAGTTAAGGGAAAATATGTTGTAGCATCATCTTAAGCTAAAAAACAACCAGATTAAAAGGAATAGTTCAAGAATTTTGTAAAATTATATTTTAAACGTCCCTTTACCATCTCATAGTGTGATGAAGTAAGTTTAGATAATATCATGGGGAGATCTATGATGGTTTTAATGTTTAACTCACACATATTTAATACAAATGTTGATGATAAGTTAGGTACTAAATGTTGAATATTTACAAAAATCCAGTTTTTATTTGGAATTTGGGGGAAGTGTTACCAGTAGTTTATGGACGAATACCAAACATAAGGAGTAGAATCAGAAAACGTGATAATTTTACAGTTGTCTCTTCTTATTTGTTGTTCTCCAGGTTTAGAAACAGCAAATGTTCCTGTTCTTCACTCAGACGGATGATGAAGTGACGTCCTCCGTCCTCCCTGGAGGCCTGAACCACTGCAAGATTCATGAGGAGCTCAGCAAGAAGCGAAACAAGCCAGAAAATGGACTTTACATGAAAAGTGGATGTGGAGGAAGAAGAAATAGGAACCGTTATGTCACTGGATTAAATATCTCACTTATAGAAACGTTCCAGAAGGATTCTAGGACTTTTTAACCTATTTAAGCCACATTTTCTACCCAAAGGTTTCATGTATATAATTATATCAGTTGAGTCACTAATAATCATGTTATGCATCTATTTATTTCTATTTTCTTTGCAGAAAATAGCATTTTAATGGCTGTTATAGTTGCAGAAAAATGCCCATAAACAAAAAGTCTTTTTAGGAGGTTTATTCTAGAGACTTGAATAATTAACGCATAAGAAGCCACCGTGACTCTGGTTAAATGTGAATAATTCCAGCTTTAAACTGATGAAGGCCCTAAATAACGTGTCCTATATCACATTTAACCTGTTCCCACCACAATTCTTAATTAAATTGATGTAAAACAAGTGTCACATCAGGCTCATTAACATTAAAATAGTCATGAAAACCAAGAAAAATGTATAACTAGCAAAGTTATAACTGTGATATATGCAAATAAAAAGACTAAATATGTGATATTAAGCACAAAAACAGCAAAAACTGCCAAGCTGATTTATTCAAATGAGGAATAAATTTACCATAAATATATATAACATCACAAATCTATGACACTGGGAGTTAGTATTTAAAGAAATGTTTCAGAAATGTGATATTTGATCTATTTAATATCACTGAGAATGTTCCTTAAAGGAGAAATGGGTCCAGGTTCTTATGGGTTAAATAGATATTAACAAAAATCATAATAATCTAAATAAAATGACTCTTTCTGAGATGGTTTGTCTTTAGGGTTGTTCTAACATGACAGGAAGTAGTTGGAAACATTTAATTTGTTCTATTTTAATGATGAAATGACAGTCGTAGACTTAAAGGATCAGGCTTTAATGGGTTAATTCAATCAGAGAATAAGGGAGAGACTCCACATCCATATGTGAACATTCAGGGCTTTTTATGTGTGGAGGGAGATTCTTCTGCAGGAAAATCTGAAAAATCAAGGCTGTCAGACGAGAGGCCTTTTAGATATAAACATATTTATCTGAGCTCTTTTTAAGTCGGAGCCGCGGGGCTTTGGTGTGGAAATGGATCTCCTCAGAGTCATTACAGGACCCGGGTGCTGCAGGAGGGGATCAGTGGGTAACATGCGATTTAAAGGGGAGAAAGAAGGGAAGAGAGAAGTGAGGGGGGAACGTCTGCCTGACTATTTCATCTGCAGAACTTGGAGGCGTGACAAGGACGACAGGAGGAGTCGGGGGAAGGAAAATCTAAAGAAAAACCGGGAGGAAAAAGCGGGAAACTGAGAGGAAATGACAGAAGGAGATGAGTGCACGCACAGGCCAGCTGTTACTGGAGGATTCCTGCAGAGGACATGATGTTCTGATGAATGAAGAAACTGGTTTTACCTGCAGGAGGCGA